>JBBPBX010088661.1:0-14451 GCA_038048925.1 Garcialebias charrua
CCTGTCAATGCTTTGCATTTCTCATGACCGTCCATGTTTGCTCCCTCATGTACAAAGTGCTCCAGAGAAAAGTTATCTGTAAGTGTTTGCTGCTGCCCCATCAGCTTGTTTCTTTCGTTACTAAATCCGTTTTAGTTTTGCCTCAGAGCTTTTCGTGTATGTCTGCATCTTGGATTCTGAAAACTTCACAAACATGATACATGGAGGCCAAAATTACAGAATGTAGTGTTTGAATTCTGTATAAATCAACATATAATTTTCCACACTCTGCTTTAAACTGATGTGTTTCGTCTAGTTTGGGCTATAGGCTAAGGAATATTTAAATGCTGGGCTGAACAGATGATCTTTTACTTTGATTTACAAATGTAAAATTACAAAATATCCTTGTTTTACGAGTCTGCTAACATGACTTCAGTGAGGATTAGCTTCCTTCAAAATGACACAATCAAACTTTTTTTTCACACAAATATCTTTCAGTAAATGCCGGCTGGTTTTAGTTTTTGATATTAAAAGCAGAGTGGTTTAGAGTACCAAATTATTAGATCGCGACAAAGTAAAAAAAAAAATTAAACCCAACCCCCTGTTTAGTTATTTAAGACAACACAATATAATGGCTTGATCAGTCCAGACTGTACCGCACCTCACCGGTTAATAGATAATGTCCGAGAATTTTGGGTCAAAGGTTATGGATGTTTTTATGCACCACTTCCCCAAGAGCCTAATCAGGATCAGACGACATAGAAAATGGATTATAGTTCAATATTTGTCTTCATAAACAACCATAATGTGGTGAACTACAGTATTATAAGATAGTCCAAATGAGTTTACCAAGCATTGCAAGGACATGCTTTTGACCTGTTTTACTATCAGCCAATCACAATTATTAAAAAAATACAAAGATAAAGATCCCACCTTGTCTGATGACCACCTGCCTGTGTCCTTCCCACAGGAGAAAAAACATCAGAGGGAGCATCTGTGAACTCTGACATGCTTCATTCATGCATCCACCTTGACTGGAGGAATCCAGTCATCTAAACAAGCACCGCCAGGCCTCTAAGCTGAGACACTAACCACAGGACATTTGGTTACATCATCTGGCTTAAATAACAGGATGTTCTTCACAGGAAAATATGAAGACAATCTGAGTCACATCATCATGTACAGATTTTGTAAAATTGATTAACACAAAGCTTTGTGGAGAACCAGTCAGAATACAGAAAGCAAAGCATTAAGTACAGAAACTCCTAATGCTCAATCTGCTTCGGTTACTATCTGCTTCTGATCGGCCAAAGCCAAGCAGGAAGCTGCTAGTGATAAATATTTATCAAGGTTTCTTACAGGGAATAAATCACCGTCTACCATAACATTCAAACGTCTTGAACATAATGAGAGGACCCTCTCTGCTGTCTCCTTAAAGTCACAACAAAAGTAATAATAATATAGAGAAAGGCTCATCAACACATTGAAATATCAATCATAATAACAGTGAAGGAACAGGGAAAGTGTTGGAGAAAAATGTTCTCTCAAATAACTTACTCAAAAAGAACCACGCTTGACGGCAGGAGACTTTTAGGCAGCATTTTATTTGCAAGGACTCGTTCAGTACAGATTACATACATAGATACATAATGCGTTCATAATGCCAGACGTTCCTGCTGGGAACGTCTGGCAGAGTCTCCCGTAAGACGGAGCTTTAACTCCCACCTCCGGGAGAGCTTTGAACACGTTCCGAGGGAGGCGGGGGACATTGAGCCCGAGTGGGCCATGTTTCGCGCCTCTATTGTCGAGGCAGCTTATCGGAGTTGTGGCCGCAAGGTTGTTGGTGCCTGTCGTGGTGGCAACCCTCGAACCCGGTGGTGGACACCGGCAGTGAGGGATGCTGTCAAGCTGAAGAAGGAGTCCTATTGGGCCTTTTTGGCCTGTGGGACCCCGGAAGCAGCAGATAGGTACCGGCAGTCCAAGCGGCATGCGGCTCGGGTGGTTGCTGAGGCAAAAACTCGGGCGTGGGAGGAGTTCGGAGAGGCCATGGAGAATGACTTCCGTACGGCTTCGAGGCGATTCTGGTCCACCATCCGGCGTCTCAGGGGGGGAAAGCGGTACGCGACCAACACCATTTATGGTGGGGATGGCGTGCTGTTGACCTCAACTCGGGATGTTGTGAGTCGGTGGGCGGAATACTTCGAAGACCTCCTCAATCCTACTGGCACGTCTTCCACTGAGGAAGCGGAGCCTGGGGACTTTGGGTCGGGCTCTCCAATCTCTGGTGCTGAGGTCGCCGAGGTGGTTAAAAAGCTCCGCGGTGGCAAGGCTCCGGGGGTGGATGAGATTCGTCCTGAGTTCCTTAGGGCTCTGGATGTTGTGGGGTTGTGTTGGCTTACGCGACTCTGCAATATCGCGTGGACATCGGGGGCAGTTCCCTTGGATTGGCAGACTGGGGTGGTGGTTCCCCTATTCAAAAAGGGGGACCGTAGGGTGTGTTCCAACTATAGAGGGATCACACTCTTAAGCCTCCCTGGTAAGGTCTATTCAGGGGTTCTGGAGAGGAGGGTCCGTCGGATAGTCGAACCTCGGATTCAGGAGGAGCAGTGTGGTTTTCGTCCTGGTCGTGGAACACTAGACCAGCTCTACACCCTCAACAGGGTCCTGGAGGGTGCGTGGGAGTTTGCCCAACCAGTTTACATGTGCTTTGTAGACTTGGAAAAGGCATTCGACCGCGTCCCTCGGGGGGTTCTGTGGGGGGTACTCCGGGAGTATGGGGTACCAGGCCCATTGATATGGGCTGTTAGGTCCCTGTACGACCGGTGTCAGAGCTTGGTCCGCATTGCCGGCAGTAAGTCAGGCTCGTTTCCGGTGAGAGTTGGACTCCGCCAAGGTTGCCCTTTGTCACCGATTCTGTTTATAACTTTTATGGACAGAATTTCTAGGCGCAGCCAAGGTGTTGAGAGGATCCGTTTTGGTGGCCTTAGAATCGCTTCTCTGTTTTTTGCAGATGATGTGGTCCTATTGGCTTCATCAGCTCGTGATCTACAGCTTTCGCTGGAGCGGTTTGCAGCTGAATGTGATGCGGCCGGGATGAGGATCAGTTCCTCCAAATCCGAGGCCATGGTCTTGAGCCGGAAAAGGGTAGCATGCCCTCTCCGGGTCGGGGAGGAGGTCCTGCCCCAAGTGGAGGAGTTTAAGTATCTCGGGATCTTGTTCACGAATGAGGGAAAACTGGAGCGTGAGATCGATAGGCGGATAGGTGCAGCGTCCGCAGTGAAGCGGGCGCTGTACCGGTCTGTCGTGGTGAAGAGAGAGCTGAGTCAAAAGGCAAAGCTCTCAATTTACCGATCGATCTACGTTCCCACCCTCATCTATGGTCATGAGCTTTGGGTTATGACCGAAAGAACAAGATCTCGGATACAAGCGGCTGAAATGAGTTTTCTCCGCAGGGTGGCTGGACTCTCCCTTAGAGATAGGGTGAGAAGCTCAGTCATCCGGGAGGGACTCGGAGTAGAGCCGCTGCTTCTCCACATCGAGAGGAGCCAGTTGAGGTGGCTCGGGCATCTGGTTAGGATGCCTCCTGGACGCCTCCCTGGTGAGGTGTTCCGGGCATGTCCCACCGGGAGGAGACCCAGAGGAAGACCCAGGATACGCTGGAGGGACTATGTTTCTCGGCTGGCCTGGGAACGCCTTGGGATTCCCCCAGAGGAGCTGCTCCAAGTGGCTGGGGAGAGGGAAGTCTGGGCCTCCCTACTTAGGCTGCTACCCCCGCGACCCGACCCCGGATAAGCGGAAGAAAATGGATGGATGGATGGATGGATGGATACATAATGCATGGATCATGTCACAGAATGTGTGTTAAAAAAAAAGAGTTTGCTGCAGACTTTTATACAGCAGCAGAGTCCAGCGGGTGTCCCTCCATAGCAGCTGCAGTTAAACGCACAGACATAATCCATGGTCGTTGGTGAGTTGGCCTCCAGATGGTGATAAGACAATGTTTTGGGCATGTTCTAATGGCGACAATGGCAGTCGGGCACTGACAGTCAGCAAGCTGGTGTTCAGGTGAAGACAGAGAATGTTTTGGGCATTTAATTCAATTCAAAAATACAAGGTACTCTATTAATCCCAAAGGGTAAATAATTGTTGTTGTAGGTCATCTTGTTTCATTAGAGTTGTAGATGCTGATGGCTTTGGACAGGAAGGATGACTTGTGGCAGTCCGTCCCACAGCAGATCTGAAGAAAATGGCTGCAGATGCCGATATGTCCACCCAGACCCAAAAGCCTCTCAGTCCTCTTGGGCAGCAGGACTGCCTGAATGCCAGGTAGAACTCCTCCCCGAGTGATGGCTATTTCTCCCAGCAGCCTGCCATGTCCCTGTCACCACATTTAATTGCAGGCGCCGGGGGGAACGCTTGGTTCTCCTGCTGTCATGAGCAGTGTTTCCCACTACCTCCAAGATGTCAGCGGTCAAGCACATGAGCACAGCCTCCAGGTAGACGGTAACGCATTCACAGCACCTCATTTTCAACTCATTTGGGATTTGGGGCTGTAGTTGAGGTCTTATTTGAGCTTTTGAGATGTTAATCAGCAGCTGCCAGTTGTAGAAAACCACCTTGCTGTTATGGCTACGCATCATAACAAATGTCCAGAGTAAAAAAGGTTTCAGTAAAAAAAATCTTTCCAGCAGCACAGCATCTGATACCAGAGGGAGTACTCATCTGAAAAAAGTGATTTACATCCAGAAAAAATTGCAATTAAAGTTTTCTAAAGCAAAATCTCTGAGTGTAAGAGAGATACTCCAACATGCAGCCACCTTGAGTGGCGCAATTCTGGAACATGTGAAATAAGAGATGTATTACAGAAGCAGGGGGAAAAGATGTTCTCAGCATTAATAGATGTATAATGAAAATATTCATACCAAAAATTATCTAACAGAAAGGTTATAAAGATCTTTAATACAGTAAAATAACAGTGTGTGGTGCATGCATATACAGTATATCACACCCTCGACACTGAGTATTCCAGAATCAACTGTTGCAATGTAGACATGACTGAAACTTTTATTTTCTTTTTACGGTCTCCTTTTTCCACTTTTGTTAAAAGAGAAAATCAAAATCTCGTAAAAAATAAAATAAATAAATAAAAAATCAGTGGTACACCATTTAGATCCAGCAGATTTTAACTACTGAGCTTTTCATTATCCTTCCTCTTGGTCCTCTGCACATACAATAAACTGTGTTTTCAGCTTTTAGACCAAACACAGCTTTTGCCTGTCAGTGTCAGCATATGGGTGGACCCATGCACGAGAAGCTTACAGCAAAAATAAAACATCCATCCATTATTTTTATTTCCTTTTTGGGTCACGAGGGTCAGTGGTACCCATATCAAGCCATCACTGTGCAAGAGGTGGGGGACACCCTGGACATGTCGCAAGTCAAAAAATAAACTCAAAAAATAAAAATGTTTTATTTTTTTTTATTATTATCTTGACGATCTGTTACAATCTAACCTGTTTACACGCTGGTGTCTGAATGTAAACAAGATATTTAAGGCTAACATTTAGTTCAATACCATTTCAAGAAATGTCTTAATCTTAAGGTCAAATTGTGTTGGAAATAAAATAAAACAAAATCATATAAAATGCCAACAGGTTATTGTGGAGGATTAGTTAAGACCTTGAATATCTATTATTTAATTTGCACAACTTACATTTGAGACACTTTAAAAGTTAACTATGTAATACAGTAATAACAATAATATAAACTTTATTGTCATTCAAAACTGTACAGGGCACCATGTAAAATTGAACTAAATTTCTTTTCATTCCTCCACAGCAGTGTAGGAGTACATAATTTACATAATGTCATAGACTCTGGTGTTTAAGGATGTCTGTGTGAGTGTTTGTTCTTTTGGTCACCTCATTACTGACCTGAGTTCAGCAGTCTAATAGCTCGTGGGATGAAACTGTTGCAGAACCTGCTGGTTCTGGTCCTCAGGCTGCGGTACCTCCTGTCAGAGGTCAACAGAGTAAACAGTCCATATTGTGGGAGTGAGTTGTGTTTTTTAACTATTTTAAATTGTTAATGGCATGTTTCCTTTGACAGTGTCACTAAACTGAACAAAAGTGTTTTTGGGGCCTGCAAATAGTCATATACTCATGATAAAATATGTCAAACCTCGTGCTTCAAAACTACAGCATAACCATACAAATCTTTAGATAATCATTTAAGCCTCAACTTTAATTAAGTAATTCTTAATCTTCATTAGATAAAACGTAAGATTCCCTCTTTTTTTTTTCTTCCAAAACACAAACAAATGTATCAAGTTTTACTAATGGAACTTTATGTCTGCAAACTTTTAATTTTTGTTTTCTGATTGAGATTTCCTGTTGTGCATGTCTTTAAACACTGCAGCTCTCATTAATACAAACAGCATCAGCACGATGAAAGTAAGTTATTTAATTTGGGGACGTTTTCCAAGGTTTCAAGCTGACCAAGTCCAGTCTGAATTGTTCCTGTCAGGTCAGTGGGTCAAAGGCCTGTTTTATCACCTCTGTCAGACAAATGACCTCGGTGCTGCATCACTTCTGTCTCCTTCGTTGCCCTTAGCCCAGGAGTTCAGTTCTGATCACGTCACCGCAAAGAAACTGGACCGACCTTGGCCACGCCACCTTGAGAGGTCAGACAGTCCTCACAAAGTTTTCTCTCTGCATGCAGGCAAACGTCACCTCACAGACTCAAATTTTTCATCTTTTCTATTTTTCCCCTCTCTCAGCTTCAGGCAGGGCAGCCGACCTAGAGCCAAAACGCCCCAGGCTCGATTCCCAGCCATTACCACATGTCGTGGTGCCTCTGAGCAAGACACCCAATCCCTAATGGCTCCCATAGCTGCCCACTGCTCCACCTGGGTGTATCCCAGGTGCAGTGGGTTAAATGCAGAGAACCAGTTTCATCATTTTATGGGAACATACAATGATGACAACATACATGTATATCACTTATTATTATTGGGGGCTGCCATTGCAATGCATAGGAGAGTGCACTGTCTCCCATGCAAATGCATGGAACCCACCTATTATTCTACACCCAATAAGGGTTTCTTTATTTTTAGGCCCGAGCAGCGAAGCGCATGCGAAGGCCTATTGTAATTGTAGTGTTTCAGGCCCGAGCTGAAAAATTTCCACCAAATGAATTAGCCTGTTGGGGGCCTTAATAAAAAAAATCAGGTTCTGCCCAAGACTGACTGAAAGATGTCCTCTTTATTTAGAACTTATCCAAACCAGGCAAACTGTCCGTTGAAATTGACAGATCAGTATGGGCTTGACGGGAACTAATAAAATAAATAAAACACAAACTATTTCCATTCAGAACAAGACATCAAAACAACATAAATCACAAAATAAATGAACAAATAAAAATTAAAAAAAATCTTTAAATATGGAATTGCGTAATGCCCAAATCTGCATAAAATAAGACAGATGGAATGGTGCAGCATCTGCAGTACTGCGGACTCTGTCGGTCCGTTGTGGTGAAGAGGGAGCTGAGCTGTAAGGCAAAGCTCTCTGTTAGTCAGTCTACGTTCCTTCACCAATGGTCACAAGCTCTGGGTAGTGAACAAAAGAATGAGATCTTGGATACGGGCAGTTAACATGAGTTTCCTCTGCAGGGTAGCTGGACTCTCCCTTAGAGACAGGGTGAGAAGTTTATGCCCCTTTTCCACCGCTCAGCTTGGGTCGGATCAGATCGGCTCAGATCGGCTCAGTTCGGGTCGGGTCACATCTAGTTCTGTTTCCACAGCTTTTTTGTACCCCTTCTGTGAGCGGGGTCCAGAATCCTACTCGTCTTACCACATGGTGGCAGTAGTGTTCCCTCAAGCTATTTACTACAGTACTAGCCACCACTAGAAGAAGAACACGATAAAGGCTTTGACAGAATGTTGTGAAAGAGATGTCATGCTATCCACAGTATTCCTGAGGGTGTCACTGTAGAAGCGAATGTGCATTGTACTTCCTGTCCGACACCGGAAGTGCCTGTATTCTGAAATATATTTCTATCAGTATTGCATTACACCCATTATGTTCCATTATTTGTATTCACTTAATTCTGCCTTATAATGTGAAATGTGACACTAGGCAGAACGTTTTTCTCTCGGGCTTTGTTTTCACTAGGGAACAGTTACACGCCTGCACATACACAGACATAACACTGGATGATTGACATACAGAGCTGATAGTTTGTTGACAGAAAGGAGGGTCACGTGGTAGTGTAGGTGGTTCCAGGGCGGTCCTGAAGCAGTCCAAGGAGGTTCCAGGGTCCAAGGAGGCGGTGACGACATCCGGGGTTTTTATAACCGTGGCCCTGCCTTTGAAGATGTGTGTGTGGACTGTGTTGGAGTCAGGTCTGTTGTCTGCTGTAAGGTTTATTCTTATATGTACAATAAACCTACATAAAATTTGCACATTCGTTTCAGAGCTTCCTTCAACCTTTTGAATTCGCAACAATTTGGTGACCACCGACGCTGAGGGGTTTGCAGTTTCGTCTGAAACGAGAGATGATTTGGAGGGTTCCCCCCCCCCCCCCCCGACAGAGACGAGCACGCGCGCAGTCAACAGCCGGTGATTCACAGAGGTGAGCAGGACTCCTCTTACACAAAACGTCTGCGTTTGGACACACTAAATTATTTGTTGACTGAGGGCTGTTTGTCTCGAGGTGGGCCAGTGTTTTATAATGTTAGCAGCTAAAAGTAAAAAAAAACGTGAACTACTGTTGGTATTTCATTTGAATGTGCATTTTTTTGCGGTTTTTGTACATGTAAGTAAGGTGAAAAGCACAGAAGTTCCACACACGCGTAGGGATAATTTACGAGTGCCTTGTTTGCCCTTCCCCCACATCCCCCTTCTGAGCTCCGGCCTGTCGGCTGGGAGACACGTTTTCTTTGGACTCCGGGAAACTGTGTGGTCGAGGCTCCATCGTGAACTCCGGGCATCTGTCGCCGTTGAGTCACAGGGGCTTTCATCCGACACACGGGTTTTGCCGTTCAGAGTGGATTGCCACTCCGGGTTCACATGTCGCTGTGTGTGTGATTAGGTCACATCCGGGACTGTGATCGCTGTTAAGAGTCACATTTTTCCTTCCCTTCCCCGTTAAAGTCGATTACCGTATTTTCCACTGTATAGGTCGCACCCATTTCTTTAAAGATAACTTTCTTTTCTTTTTATTATTTTTTGTTTTCTTTTCTCTCTTTTTTTCGAGGCTTGCGACCTGTACTCCGGAAGGTGCGGTATACACGCAAACAAGGCAACAGGGACAGATTTTTTATTTTCATTTTTATTCTCATTTATTGCATTTGTGAGTGTTAAAGTCAGGGAGCCAGAAACCTTCTCTGAGGAGCATGCACAGGGCAGTTTCGCACATGCAGCTGTCACACGGCCGGTCTCCCCCACTGATTTGTTGCAGTTCCTGCAGATGGGGCTCCCCTCCTCCTTCCTCCCCCCCCCCCCCCCTGCCGCAGATGGCCTCTGGAGGTTCTGGTCCAGGGACCGGCTTGGAGCTGCTGGCTCGAACTCAGATTTATGGCTTCTAACAAGATAATACTCTCCTGTTGGTGCCTGACACGAAGGCAAGGAGACATCTCCTCCCCTCCTCCCTCACCCCCCCCCCTACGTGCCTGTGAACCTGCACGGCACAGAGGCCTCTTTCATCCATATAAATCTCACTGAGTTTTCTCCTGGTTCTGGTTTTGGACCTGCTAGGGAGGTCCGCCTCAAAGGTTCCGGCTGATAACAGGGAGTTTTACAACTTAATCAGCTCAGGCTGGGACTGTAAAAGTTACTGTTTATTGGTGTGTACTTCAGTGCAGCTTTGGAAGAAAACTCCAGTGTAAAGTAGTTAGTTAATTACCAGTTAAAAGTTGGGTTATTACACGGTTTGTTTTTTATTTTCTGTTGCTGTGACCTTTGTTTTAAACACGCTGACCTCTCTGTGACAGTCTGTTGTCCTCACAATGCAGTACTGTATTTTTTGCAGATATGTGCTTTTCACTCTCAGTGTTAAAGGCACATTTCTGATTTTTATAGGTGAGGTTCCAGGAACATGTTGCCTAAAGGAGTACATGCAGGGTTAATTTCACGCCATTAATTGTTACGTTTCCAGTTCTCATCACTTCAGCCTGGTGGGGTGCAGGTCATGTTTAATGACATATGAACAAGGCCTGTGTAATGGTGGTTTGGAGTACTTTGGTGGTTTGTTTTATTTTTTTTCTTTGAGGACTGCCGCTTGTTTGTTCTGCAGGAGCGTTCTGCCTTGGCCTTCTGACCTGCTCGACAGAGTCTGGAAGGGAGTCTTCACACAGCTGACATACTGCAGGGGGTGACTTTATTTAGGTGTTTTCTGAGGATTTCAGCTTGACATCTAATCAGTGAACGTTGCAGGTGTTCCATGACGACGTTTGGTTAGCAGTTAATTCTTTCTACAGTAATTTCACTTATACACAGATATGCAGCTCTCAATTTACAATTTTATTCCTCACCCTACAACATTACTCGTTTGCATACACCTAGGTTTCCTCAACCATAGCATGGAGTGGTTGCATCATGACTCTCTAGTGTTGAACACCATTCTTGGATAGATTACATGTATGCTGTCATTGAAGCTAGGTTTTGCTAACAACTCCTGTTGGCACCTGCACTGGACTGCACTGAACTGTCGAATTGCGTTGTGTTCAGCTGAGCTGCAAGCTGTCACCACCTGCACTGAACTGAAAATGCACTGAACTGCCAACATGCATCATGTTCAGCTAAAGCCGCAAGCTGTCATGACTCGTGCCTGAACTGTTACATGGAGTTTTACGTTTTGCACCAAGTCTATGAACTGTGGTCTGCACCCACTGCTGGACTCTTGACATCTCCTATGGGGGCTGGAGAACTCATGACAAGTGAAAGTCAAGCTGGAAACGTCACTACCAAACTCTGCAGCCTGGCTGATGTGTCAGCTGACCATGTGATCTTCAGGTGGTGATTCAATAACTACAGTTTTTCATGATCACATTCTTTGCTATGGTAGAACCTCACGCACACTCATTATTCATACATACATGTACAGATCTCACTGACACGTGACCTGCATGGCCACACACGTTTTTGTTTTATCCTTCACGTACTCTCAGTACAGTTGTTCGATATGGGCACCTGTTGCGTTCCTTTTTGGATGTGTGTTTGTCTTTTTCTTTTCTTTTTCCTCACCTTTTTGGACAAGCCTTGGTGTTGAGAACACGTCTTTCTGGGACTGGACTGACAGCTTCAATTGTTTGTGGTTTCTAGTTTTACCGTCTTGTATACAGTACTATGACTGCTTGTGGTTGTGACAGGCATAGGTGGAGAGTTTGCTGGCATGATGCAGAGAAGGAAGGTAAATGTTTTCTTTGTCCTGGAGACCGAGTGGAAGGGCAGCAAGGCTCACGGTGTTGGAGCAGGATTAAAGCTCTCTTACTTTGGTGTGGATAGCGGAGGAGATGGAGTAGAGGTTGTGTTGAAGGAGGTGTTGACATAGGATGTCGTGGTGGTGTGACATGTGTCTAATGGGGTGATGGGTCTTATGGTTGAAGTATTAAGTCTGATGCTACTGGTTGGGTTCGGATGTTTTGAGTTTTTATTTTTTCTTTCTGGTAGTATTTCCACCTGCAGTACAGATGACGTTTGTGTTATGAGCTTCCATTGTTTTCTTTGTAACAGGATGTTTTTTGTTTGCCTCCTGTTTCAAAAAAGGGGAGATAAGGAACATACTGTATAGTTAAACACACCATTTCAAATAACTAATTAGATCAACGTTTTAACTCTTCATACAGTGATGAGAGCTGGAAACAGTTATACATTTGATAAAGTTATAAAAGATCATTTTAATAAGTGCCTAAAAACAGGTTGTTGGATAGTAGTTGCTCAACAAGATTCTGTTGAACCCACCTTTTGATCTGAATGTTTGGGGTAATTTATATAAATTTAGTGCTGACTTTCTCTTATTTTTCATTTACAGGTCAAATCTGGACTGCTGATGATCTGTCAGCCCTGTGACAGAACGTGTAAGATAAAATTGTGAATAATTTATATTTGAAAAGGGGAAATGCACTTTACAATCACATGTTTCCACAGCTGTGATGGACAAGCAGAGAAACCTTACCATAACTGGGTTTACATTCCTCCCCTTTTCAGCAGATTAATTAATGTTGAATGAATGCTTAATGTTGCAGTGTAACCAATGAAGGGAAAATCTATTTCCCTGCACCATTTTTTATTTATCTTACAGGTTAACAGGTGGAACATGCAGCAGAGCAGAACTAATCACATTAACTAACAAACTAACCAACTAATCACTAATATATGCCAAGGTTTTCTCATTATTTGTTGAAACCTCTCAATTGTTGTTTACACCGTATGTTGAAAGGATACATATGGTTATTCTTACACCTGTGAAGAATGACTGTGAGTTTGATCCAGGAGGTCCAGAAAGGATTGAAGGTTGTTGAGATGAATGAGTCAGACAGAATGTGAATGTTACAGACAGATTAATGTGACTATATATATGTTTGTGCTTGGTGAATGTGCAGTACAATAGTTGTGTGTTGATAGATTTTTGTGTGTTGATAGATTTTTGAGAAAGGTGTACAGGGTTCTCACTATTTTTCTATAGATATAATTTAGTTTTATCAATTTTAATTCTTAGATCTGAACGATAATTAGAAATGTTTTAGAGGATACATTTTAGCTGCACCTTGTTAAGAAGTATCAGAGTAGCCTAGCGGTGAATTTTACTGATAGGAAATGTTTGTGGTAGAACATTCTGGTACAGAGAATAATATATATATATAGGAAATGGATGTGAATAAGATATTTGAGTTTGACAGGTTATGGAAGGATTTTTGTGTTTTCTGTTCTGATTAGATTAATCATAGATTAAGTGTTTAATTTTCTGAATGTGGTCTTAGCCCTTATCACAGACATCTCTGAATAAGAGCAGTTGAGCTTTTCTCAGATATCAGACTAGTCAACAGAGTAGTGTAGGGTTTTTCTCCTCACAGGTGTCTATGATGATGAAGATGAGATGGCCTGACTTGGCTAAAGCATAGTTCATATTCTTTGCTAAGGTTAACACATACCTGAAATGGAGCAGAGTATATGCAATGTTTTGAAGTTTGTTAAGAGTTGATAATTCAATTTTGGGTAATTTAAGGGTTTTTGAGAAAGTATTGGATTTATAAAGTCAAGTTAAAGTCCAGTTGTTTTTTATTGAACGCCTTTTAAAGGTATTGAATTTAACTTCATTATTCCTGCATATACCCTGTAGAGGCGTGTATGTTGATAGGAGGGACAGTCCGCTCAGTTCTTTCTTGTTTTTATTTTTATTTGTTCGTCTTTGCATCTATTTTTGTCTTGTTTGTTTTTGTCTGTTTTATTCTTGTTCATTGTTTTTGTTTGTTTTGTCTTGTTTCTATTTTTGTTACATTTGTTTTATTTTTTTGTTTGTTTGTTCTGGTCTTATTCTGTTTAGTTTTATTGCCATTTCTATTATTGCTTATTTTATATGAGGGTTTTATATTCTGGGTGGGTAACTTAAATGTAATATTGCTGTGGGAGGGAATGTTAGAGATTTCCAATGTGTATCAAGTTTTTAATTGCATTCTCACATAGAACATATAGGATTTTGTTGACATGATGTTTGTCATGTCAAAAGGGGAATTGAAATATATTTCTATCAGTATTGCATTACACCCATTATGTTCCATTATTTGTATTCACTTAATTCTGCCTTATAATGTGAAATGTGACACTAGGCAGAACGTTTTTCTCTCGGGCTTTGTTTTCACTAGGGAACAGTTACACGCCTGCACATACACAGACATAACACTGGATGATTGACATACAGAGCTGATAGTTTGTTGACAGAAAGGAGGGTCACGTGGTAGTGTAGGTGGTTCCAGGGCGGTCCTGAAGCAGTCCAAGGAGGTTCCAGGGTCCAAGGAGGCGGTGACGACATCCGGGGTTTTTATAACCGTGGCCCTGCCTTTGAAGATGTGTGTGTGGACTGTGTTGGAGTCAGGTCTGTTGTCTGCTGTAAGGTTTATTCTTATATGTACAATAAACCTACATAAAATTTGCACATTCGTTTCAGAGCTTCCTTCAACCTTTTGAATTCGCAACAATTCCATAGGCGGAGTATGGATCGCGGGTGTTTTTGAAAGTTATTTTCATTCATTTTATCGGAGCAAACACAGCTTTTGTTTAAACGGAACGTTTACTGAAATGTCCTACCGGGGTTCAGGTACCTGCTGTGCTGTTCGCGGCTGCACCAACAACCGGACCAAGCTAAATCTTTGGCTAAAACAACAGTGTTTTCAACACGGACCCAAAACAAAGAAAGAGTGTTCCTGCATCCTTCTCTATGGCTGTGTCTGCGCGATCAGGTAACATCTGTAATTTC
>JBBPBX010088662.1:0-12830 GCA_038048925.1 Garcialebias charrua
TGAATTAAACAGAAGGGGCAGAAACACAACAAAAGGCTGAATTAAAACACAAACAGACAGAACACAGAAACACCAGACACTAGGAGACATGACACACTTGTTATATAAATAAAATTTTATTAGAATTTGCTTTGGATTTGTTTAAGATGTAATGGACGCAGGGTTGAAAAACAAAGAAGATAGGAGTAGAGGAGAGAGAGAGGTATGAAGAGAACACACATCATCATCATTGAAGTCTGCCTCTAGACCTGCAGAAAGAAAAAAAGACAAAACCGAGAAACCACAACAAACAACATATATAATGATACTTATAACATCATTAGAAAGTATTTTATATGGTACATGGTAATACAAGATGTATTTAGTGGCCACCACAACCCAACTGAGTGTGTATCTGATAAACACCTGGATCTAAACACCTGTGTGAGCATGCTAGTTACTATTGTATAAGGTTTCTCCATAAGAATGTTCAATAGTGGATGTGGGGACCCACAGACCCACCACCACAGGACACGATGGTGACACAGGAAAGTCCGGAGCCACAGACACACAGCGGCTCCCAAGCCGGGAGTCCCCCAACAGACAACGACTCACCCCCCTCCCCAGAGAGCAAAGCAGGGGAAAGCCCTGGGTGACCCCCATCAGCCACAATGCAGAAGCCCCAGGAGACTGCAGTGACGAGCCCACAGGCCCCATCAGCAACTCGCAAGACCGGTGCAGATCTGGCCATGGACAACGAGATCCAAGTCCCAAAGTCATACCACCCCCCCAACAGAAGCCCGACAGAGCCCGGGCACCCGGGCACCCAGGCCCCGGCAAGCAGCCACCAGGGCTGGCCGGCACACACCCAAGCACCCAGCCCTAGATGCCGAGAGCCACCAACACGCCAGCAGCAGGGGGACCCGCCACTGAAAGGGACTGCAACAAGGGGAAGTAGACCCCACATTAAATTCATTCAATCTTTATTTAGTCAGGTAAATCTCATTGAGCCTCTTGGACTCATTTACAAAAGTGACCTGCTACAAACTAAAGAATGATGAACAGCAATGGTACAATTACATTAAACAATAAACAATAGAAAAACTAGCAAGACTAGCAAAACATTATAAGATAGATGTATAAAATCAAGAACAAGAACATGTCTGCTTTGGTTTTTGCCAGGATTCCAACAGATTCTTAAAACCATTTAGAGAGGGCAAGGCCGAGAGCTTCACTTTACAAGTGAGATCTGCTAGAAAGAGTAGGAGAAGGCCCTTTTTCCAAGTTCAGTCCTCACTGACAGAACACTGCAGGTGATCATGTCCTGAGAGTGCACGCTGTAGATGATTCAAGAGAGGGAGCCTACCTGACCGGAAGTTGCATTCATGTCACCAGATCTCAGCTTCATATCAGTGGCGGTTCTAGACCAGTTGTACTGGTGGGGCCAAGCTGGGGCCAGAGGTTTTGTCAGAGGGGCACGTTCATCTTGGAGAAAAAGACAGATTCGAAATCTTACTTGACTCTTATTTTTTTTTAAGCAGTGATTAACCATTGTAACCAAAGAAAATAGTTAAAAAAATCAAATGAGAAAAATATAAAACATTTTACACAGTATTTGTATTGACTGAATAAAATATATTAATAAGCAAATAAAATGATAATGAAAATAACTGTTAGGTGAAGTCTTGGTTCAGTTTCTCAGTCCAAAATTATATACAGGGAACAGTAGGGCTGTGCGATATGACGATATATATCGTGGGGACGATAGAAACGTGTCTATCGTGCTACTTTCCTTCTATCGTCTCTATCGTGATAAATAAGAATAAAAAAATAACTGTCGCAAAGAAGCTTCATATGGGGTTTTGCGAGATGACGGCGCTGCTTTATGTTTGACGCACGCGCGGGTTTGCGACACATGCTTTACGTTGTTAAACTCGAGAGCAACAGAGCCGCAGGCGCATGAAGCCGGTGTCTCAACAAGGAGAAAACAGCTGCACAGGCAGCCCAAGAAGAATAACTTTTACCAAAAAGAGGGGGAAGCTCACCTTGTTAGCTTCCATTATTTCGCTCCGCTGAAACTCGGAGACAAAATGGGTCCAGAGGACACGAACCCAGAGTCCAACCGAGTCCGAACTCGGGTCCAGTTAACCAATACAAAACAGACCAGAGACACAACAGAACCGCAATCAAACGCAACGTTTTCTCTTTTCTGTTTCTTGCTTTGTTTACTCAAACTTCAGAGCGGATTTCTTCTTCGTGAGTTTCATTAGCAGCTGTTGTTTTACCGCCACCTGCAGGAAAAATTTGGACCAAAGTAGAAAAGGAGTTGTTTGTTTGTTTGTTAGTTTATTCATTTTATAATATGAAATACAACAATTAACGTATTCATAATAGAAAAAAATAATAATAAAATGAAAGGTAGCAGATGAAGAATAAATCTTATTAAATCTGCTCCTTATTCATCTAATAACAGTTCAAACAATATTTTCTATAATAACAAAATAAGTAAATAACTCAGTCAATTTTCAATTCACATATACCACCCCTCCCTGGGCTGCCACCTTACCGTGGTGGAGGGGTTTGAGTGCCCAATGATCCTAGGAGCTATGCTGTCAGGGGCTTCATGCCCCTAGAAGGGTCACCCAAGGCAGACAGGTCCTAGGTGAGGGATCAGACAAAGTGCAGCCCAAAAACCCCTATGATGAGTACAATTAATGGACTAAGTTTTCCCTCGCCCGGACGCGGGTCACCGGGGCCCCACTCTGGAGCCAGGCCCGGAGGTGGGGCACGCTGGCGAGCGCCTGGTGGCCGGGCTTTTACCCATGGAGCCCGGCCGGGCACAGCCCGAAGAGGAGACGTGGGTCCCCCTTCCCATGGGCTCACCACCTGTGGGAGGGGCCAAAGGGGTCGGGTGCAATGTGAGATGGGTGGCGGCCGAGGGCGGGGACCCTGGCGGTCTGATCCTCGGCTACAGAAGCTGGCCATTGGGACATGGAATGTCACCTCTCTGGTGGGGAAGGAGCCTGAGCTAGTGTGTGAGGTTGAGAGGTTCCGACTAGAAATAGTCGGACTCACCTCAACGCATGGCTCTGGCTCTGGAACCAGTTTCCTTGAGAGGGGTTGGACACTCTTCCACTCTGGAGTTGCCCCTGGTGAGAGGCGCCGAGCAGGAGTGGGCATACTGGTTGCCCCCCATCTTGGTGCCTGTACGTTGGGGTTCACCCCGGTGAACGAGAGGGTAGCCTCCCTTCGCCTACGTGTGGGGGGACGGGCTCTGACTGTTGTTTGTGCCTATGCACCAAACGGCAGCTCAGACTACCCACCCTTTTTGGAGTCCTTGGAGGGGGTATTGGAGAGTGCGCCTCCTGGGGACTCCCTTGTTCTACTGGGGGACTTCAACGCTCACGTGGGCAATGACAGTGAGACCTGGAGGGGTGTGGTTGGGAGGAACGGCCCCCCTGATCTGAACCAGAGTGGTGTTCTGTTATTGGACTTCTGTGCTCGTCATGGATTGTCCATAACGAACACCATGTTTAAGCATAAGGGTGTCCATATGTGCTCTTGGCACCAGGACACCCTAGGTCGCAGTTCGATGATCGACTTTGTTGTCGTCTCATCTGATCTGCGGCCGCATGTCTTGGACACTCGGGTGAGGAGAGGGGCGGAGCTGTCTACTGACCACTACCTGGTGGTGAGTTTGCTCCGATGGTGGGGGAGGATGCCGGTCAGACCTGGCAGACCCAAACGTATCGTGAGGGTCTGCTGGGAACGTCTGGCAGAGTCTCCCGTAAGACGGAGCTTTAACTCCCACCTCCGGGAGAGCTTTGAACACGTTCCGAGGGAGGCGGGGGACATGGAGTCCGAGTGGGCCGTGTTCCGCGCCTCTATTGTCGAGGCAGCTTATCGGAGCTGTGGCCGCAAGGTTGTTGGTGCCTGTCGAGGTGGCAACCCTCGAACCCGGTGGTGGACACCGGCAGTGAGGGATGCTGTCAGGCTGAAGAAGGAGTCCTATTGGGCCTTTTTGGCTTGTGGGACCCCGGAAGCAGCTGATAGGTACCGGCAGTCCAAGCGGCATGCGGCTCGGGTGGTTGCTGAGGCAAAAACTCGGGCGTGGGAGGAGTTCGGAGAGGCCATGGAGAATGACTTCCGTACGGCTTCGAGGCGATTCTGGTCCACCATCCGGCGTCTCAGGGGGGGAAAGAGGTACGAGACCAACACCATTTATGGTGGAGGTGGCGTGCTGCTGACCTCAACTCGGGATGTTGTGAGTCGGTGGGCGGAATACTTCGAAGACCTCCTCAATCCTACTGGCACGTCTTCCACTGAGGAAGCAGAGCCTGGGGACTTTGGGTCGGGTTCTCCGATCTCTGGTGCTGAGGTCGCCGAGGTGGTTAAAAAGCTCCGCGGTGGCAAGGCTCCGGGGGTGGATGAGATTCGCCCGGAGTTCCTTAGGGCTCTGGATGTTGTAGGGTTGTGTTGGCTTACGCGACTCTGCAATATCGCGTGGACATCGGGGGCAGTTCCCTTGGATTGGCAGACTGGGGTGGTGGTTCCCCTATTTAAAAAGGGGGACCGTAGGGTGTGTTCCAACTATAGGGGGATCACACTCTTAAGCCTCCCTGGTAAGGTCTATTCAGGGGTTCTGGAGAGGAGGGTCCGTCGGATAGTCGAACCTCGGATTCAGGAGGAGCAGTGTGGTTTTCGTCCTGGTCGTGGAACACTGGACCAGCTCTACACCCTCAGCAGGGTCCTGGAGGGTGCGTGGGAGTTTGCCCAACCAGTTTACATGTGCTTTGTGGACTTGGAGAAGGCATTCGACCGCGTCCCTCGGGGGGTTCTGTGGGGGGTACTCCGGGAGTATGGGGTACCAGGCCCTTTGATAAGGGCTGTTAGGTCCCTGTACGACCGGTGTCAGAGCTTGGTCCGCATTGCCGGCAGTAAGTCAGGCTCGTTTCCGGTGAGAGTTGGACTCCGCCAAGGTTGCCCTTTGTCACCGATTCTGTTCATAACTTTTATGGACAGAATTTCTAGGCGCAGCCAAGGTGTTGAGAGGATCCGTTTTGGTGACCTTAGAATCGCTTCTCTGTTTTTTGCAGATGATGTGGTCCTACTGGCTTCATCAGTTCGTGATTTACAACTTTCACTGGAGCGGTTTGCAGCCGAGTGTGATGCGGCCGGGATGAGGATCAGTTCCTCCAAATCCGAGGCCATGGTCTTGAGCCGGAAAAGGGTAGCATGCCCTCTCCGGGTCGGGGAGGAGGTCCTGCCCCAAGTGGAGGAGTTTAAAGGTACTATCTGCGATTTCTGCAAAGCCCTGAAACTTAGAAAAATTTTGAACAGAGACCGTTCTCCCTCCTCCCCCTTGCACTCTGGGTGACCTGCAACTCCGCCTCCTTAGCTCCTCCTCCACAGCTTGGCTGTCTCGTGAACGCGCATGCTTGTAAACACAGTTGTAATGGCGTCGGCGCAGTCAAAACACCGGTAAGGATAGACTATTTGCTTCTCAAATCTTTGCGTATTTGTAATAAAGTATCGTAAATTATGTATAACCCTTTCAATAAGTTATGTGTAGCTCTTACTTTGTGTTACATTTTATCTGTGTTATGCATCTAGTTTTGAAACATTGTCGATGGGCTTCCGATGAGGATTTTACACCCAGAGGTGTACTTCTACGTCCGAAGAAGAGGAACCCAGGAACACAGGATGTTCTCATAGTCACCATGTTTTCATGCAAACATTAAAATGATGATTGGATGAACAGTACTGTTGCTTTGTCTTATTCTTCATGAACATGCAGTGAAATAATTTTCTATTTGAAAGAACACAGCGACAAAATCTTTTTTATTTATTTATTTAGACAATAAATACACAAAAAACCTAAATAAATATGTGACAAGGATCATCAAACCGTTACATAACGCAGACTTAAATAACCATAAATAAAGCACTGAGCATCCACCCTGATGTTAAATACTCTGTTGTGTACTTAGTTTGATTTAAATAACTTTTTAATAAAACTGGACAGAAATTAAACAGAACTTAATTAACTCCAAATTCTTCCAAACCTGCAGCCTTCAGGGCAACAGAACAGCAAGCAGGGCCCAGGTGACTGATCTGGTCTTCACTTAAGTGGGTCAGGTCAGTAAATATGTGCAGCTTCTCCAGATTGTCAGCTTGTCCAAACATCTAAAGTCCATAGAGAACCACCTGATCTCCACTCTTTCATTTGTGTATATATATATATATATATATATATATATATATATATATATATATATATATATATATATATATATATATATATATATATATATATATATATATATATATATATATATATGATGTAGAATGATGAACAGAAATTCTACCATTGCTGTTCATCATTCTTTAGTTAGTAGCAGGTCACTTATGTAAATGAGCCCTCGAGGCTCAATGAGATTTACCTGACTAAATAAAGGTTGAATGAATGAATGAATATATATATATATACAGTATATATACATAAAAAAATTAAGGTTCATTGATAAACTTCATCAACTCGTTTAAAAGTTCTTTTCTTTTAATTGAGGATTTTTGGGATTGAAATTGCCCCAAGGCCACACCCTGCCACAGATCTTTGGAGGACACCCCGCGTGGAGATGGTCTTCATCTGGTCTCCATGGGTCAGTCCTCAGTGCTGGTTGATCACCTTCGGTCTCACGCAGGTGCAACCCACTGAGATGAGTTTGGACTCCAGGCGGTGCCTGGCCCTGGCGTCTTGACTCGCCTCAGAACCAGCACCTGATGCAGAATGGGACGGGACTCCAGGCCCCCGTCCTCCAGTCCTTGGTGGTCCAGGCAGGTTTTGAGCAAACAGTGAGCCTGCGACAGCGCATGAGGGAACATGTTGTCATCCCTGGAGATGCTGAGGACAGAGAGGAGACGAAAACTGTTAACAGGACTCTGAGCTTCATGAAGGACAACACACAGGAGCTGAAGCCTCACTTGTAGGTCCACGGTGAGATGGAGTCGCTGGCCAAAGAACTGACTTTTAGGCTGGGAACTAAATTGTTTGGGTCCAAACGCAGAGGGACCGTTTCTTCTGCTAAACCTTCAAAGGACTTCCTGTGTGGCTTTGCTGCTGTCTGTGGGACCACCACCACCATCATCATCAACAGGACAGCGCTGACAACCTGAGGAAGAAGAACATTCATTCATTCATTCATTCAACCTTTATTTATACAGGCTAGCCTCGTTGAGCCACGGGGACTCATTTACAAGAGAGACCTGTCTCACTCACACCTAGGGTCAATTTAGAGTTACCAATCAGCCTAACATGCATGTTTTTGGACTGTGGGAGGAAACCGGAGAACCCGGAGAAAACCCACGCATGCACGGAGAGAACATGCAATAACAAGTCACTTTCATCATTGTCGTCGTAATGTCTAGCGAAGACATACTGAAACAAAAAAAATATAAACGTAAAAAACAAACTAACATTGATACTGAGGAAACACATTACATATTTTATTAAAGCAACAATAATCAAGTTTGATCATGAAATAAAGAAACATGTACTTGGGAACCAGTACAATAAATTCTCTCAATAAAAGTTAATGAGACTAACTCGAAAGTATAGACAAAATCATATTTTTAACACGCACTAAAATACGTACGTTCAGTGCAAGTGTATGTTATACATGAACACAGAATTTTAATTAAGTCATCTTTTTAAAAATTCTTAAATTTATAAAGTTGTACATTTTCTGTGACGCGGTTAGAAAAATAAAATAATAAAAAAATAAGCTTCAAAGATATTTATTGTCAATATTGTGCATCTGTATTATTCTAATTTTATGTCCACTAAAATTGCAGCACAGAAAAGCCATAACAATAAAGAAATACATTATATAAAAACTGGAGCGTGAGATCGATAGGCGGATAGGTGCAGCATCCGCAGTGAAGCGGGCGCTGTACCGGTCTGTCGTGGTGAAGAGAGAGCTGAGTCAAAAGGCAAAGCTCTCAATTTACCGATCGATCTACGTTCCCACCCTCATCTATGGTCATGAGCTTTGGGTTGTGACCGAAAGAACAAGATCTCGGATACAAGCGGCTGAAATGAGTTTTCTCCGCAGGGTGTCTGGACTCTCCCTTAGAGATAGGGTGAGAAGCTCAGTCATCCGGGAGGAGACCCAGAGGAAGACCCAGGACACGCTGGAGGGACTATGTTTCTCGGCTGGCCAGGGAACGCCTTGGGATTCCCCCAGAGGAGCTGCTCCAAGTGGCTGGGGAGAGGGAAGTCTGGGCCTCCCTACTTAGGCTGCTACCCCCGCGACCCGACCCCGGATAAGAGGAAGAAAATGGATGGATGGATGGATTATATAAAAACAACTATTAAACTTTGGTTTTTGTTTCTGCCTACCGTAATATCTGGTGGAAATACATTTCATAAACAATATTAGACATACAACCTTACCATCTACATTTTAAAATTGTGTAATAATATTATGATCACAGTTATATTAGTTGCAGTGCAAACCATAAAATAATCTTGACATAAATATGGTTTCCCCTTACTTACCTTGTTTCCAAAACCTGAATGGGAGTCTCCCCAAATTCACTTCTGAGACCTTCCCCAAAGTCATCATCTCTGCATAAAAACATATAATGTAGTTCAAACAATAATCAGATATTCTTTTCAACACATTTATCACACAATGA
Source organism: Garcialebias charrua (assembly GCA_038048925.1). Classification (NCBI taxonomy): domain Eukaryota; kingdom Metazoa; phylum Chordata; class Actinopteri; order Cyprinodontiformes; family Rivulidae; genus Garcialebias; species Garcialebias charrua. The sequence continues at coordinate 8,680 of JBBPBX010088662.1, forward strand.
CAAATTTATCTAACATATCAAAGCATTTAGGATGATTTAAAAAATAGCATCAAACAGCCATCTTCCATCCTGTTCTGCTGCTAGAAGTAAAATTTGAACTTTTTACGCTCTCCTTTCATCCTGCTTCACTGCAGGCTCATGTCCGCAGCAGACAACAAACTCGTCCACCCCACCGCAAGTTTTACAGATTTTATTCCAAAAATTAATGATTTTTGAGGCCCTTTATACAGGTAAACGTCCAAAGAGGTTGAGATGTATGCATCAACAACATTTATTGTGTAGGAGAACTAACAGACTTTTCGATTATGAACACCAAATGATCTGCAGACAATATGCTAATTGCTAGTTGTTGTGATCATGCATCTCTTACACAGACAGCGCAGTTACAGTACTTTCATCATATCTGCTTGCTGATCCACAATACAATAAGTTAGGATAACTAAATGTACGTATCGAAACAATACTGAGGTTGAATGAGTTAGCTGCTGCCATTAGCATCACGTCAGCTGTAGGCCGGAAAACGGTTTTAGCCTGTTGTAGATAATAACATGGCATTTGCGCTATCACATGATTCAAGCAAAGACACTTACTTTTCAAGCAGGAAAGTTGCTAACTCTGCATCGCTTGGCAATCCTGAGCACTCGAAGCTCTCGCCACCTCCGCCATCTTGAAACAGCTACTGTTTGAGACGGGAGCGTGCCCGGCTGCGCGCAGCAGCTGGGAGAGGCGGGGGGAGGGCGGGGGAAGCTCGTTCATGAAAATAACTCTGTTTTTATTGGCTGGTCAAACACGGCCCGCTCTGGTTTTTATAAATGCTATTTTAACCACCGGGTGACGCCAGAGGAATATAGTATTTCTCAAAGATTACCTGTTTAACATCACTCTGTCAAAAAAAAGTGACTGAGAGAAGAAATATGTTTATAAAAAAAGCTACATACTGCAACTTTAAGTATCTTGGGATCTTGTTCACGAATGAGGGAAAACTGGAGCGTGAGATCGATAGGCGGATAGGTGCAGCGTCCGCAGTGAAGCGGGCGCTGTACCGGTCTGTCGTGGTGAAGAGAGAGCTGAGTCAAAAGGCAAAGCTCTCAATTTACCGATCGATCTACGTTCCCACCCTCATCTATGGTCATGAGCTTTGGGTTATGACCGAAAGAACAAGATCTCGGATACAAGCGGCTGAAATGAGTTTTCTCCGCAGGGTGGCTGGACTCTCCCTTAGAGATAGGGTGAGAAGCTCAGTCATCCGGGAGGGACTCGGAGTAGAGCCGCTGCTTCTCCACATCGAGAGGAGCCAGTTGAGGTGGCTCGGGCATCTGGTTAGGATGCCTCCTGGACGCCTCCCTGGTGAGGTGTTCCGGGCACGTCCCACCGGGAGGAGACCCAGAGGAAGACCCAGGACGCGCTGGAGGGACTATGTTTCTCGGCTGGCCTGGGAACGCCTTGGGATTCCCCCGGAGGAACTGCTCCAAGTGGCTGGGGAGAGGGAAGTCTGGGCCTCCCTACTTAGGCTGCTACCCCCGCGACCCGACCCCGGATAAGCGGAAGAAGATGGATGGATGGATGGATGGATGGATATATCACACATTAAATTAGATTCATTTATATTTTTTTAGCAATTCATTTTTTACCAGTTTCTTAAATACAAGGAATGATTTGGCTTCCTTAACATTTGTCATTTGGCATTAAGTCATTCCATAATCATACTCCTTGAATTAAGGTAGATCTAGTTTCTACTTTGGTCCAAATTTCCTTGTTCTTTTTGTTCACATTCTTATAAATGTAACTATCTGTAGTAAAATAATAAAATAAAAAAACTTTGGTCCAAATTTTTCCTGTACACACACACACACATCGTGTTGTATATATGGTGATATATATCGTTATCGTGATATAAAAAAGTCCATATCGTGATATATGATTTTTTCCATATCGCCCAGCCCTAGGTAACAGCATTGGCTGCCCTACTATCACAGCAACTGTATTCTGTGATTTTGATGAATACAAAATCGCAGAATTTCATGATTTCTGGCATCATGATTTCTGGCAAACCGATCAACAAATGACTCATTTGTTGATCGGTTTGCCAGAAATTATCAAATTATGTTTGTATTCTGCATCTGTCTGTTAGCAAAATATCTTATGAACAACTGAACAGATTTTGATTAAACTTTCAAGAAATAATCACTGAATGGCTCTCTACGACTGGTTGACTTTTAAAGTACATTCAATTCAAAATGGCTGCCACAGCTAACTGAACAACACAAAATTGACTACAACTCAGTCAATTTGACAAAAAATTGAGATAAAATTTGGTGTGGTAGTAGCTGAGACTCATTCCCAAAGCATAAGCAAAGGACTTTTAGAATGCATAAGATCTTTCTTTAAAATTATAGCGTTATTTATTTAGAATCAATGGTGTTGGTCTGTTAGCAAAATATCTCATGACCCTCTGGACAGATTTTGAAAAATCTTTCAAGAAATAATAAACGGATGTTTCTTTACTGATGATTAACTTTTGAGCACAATTGAATTGAAGATGGCTGCAGCAGGCAATTGAAATAAGCCAACTCAAAAATGGTTATAATTCAGTTAATTTTACAGATATGGAGTTAAGTGATTGTTTGTTTAAAGTTATTTTATATATTCTTTTAAATAATGGGGTGATATAAGATTTTTTTCTTCTTTCTGCACTCTTTTCATTCAATGTTTTATTTTTGATGAATTTGTTTTATTTTGTCTCTTTTAAATGAATGAATAAATAAATTAAATTAAATATTAAATGGCTTTACATCTGCTAAGTTCATGGCATAAACCAACACAGACATGTTCCTGTTTTTAGTGTTTACATGGCTTTATATTGTAGCTGTTATGATATGATGCGCAGCCACAGAGCTCCAGGGGGAAGCTGACAGCAGCTGCCCGGAAACAGAGCGCCATTCCCGGCATGAAAAAGAAAAACACACCGCTGAAGCCCAGAGCTCAAATGTCCGGCGTAAAACTAACTTAACCGCGGTTTAATGTGGTGCTATGGCTCTGCAGACATTGAACGTTGTTGTCTTGCAGTGTTTAAATATTTCCACACAGCGGACACATGTTACTTTGTTACGATGAAAAGTCGGCTAGCTGCTAGGCTAGCTAACATGCCACTCTACTCACCAGTGTTGTCAGATCTTGCGACAGAAACAAGTGACCAGCTCCATGTAAAAAATCCATAAACAAACGACCCGCTTTTTGAAAACGATGCCACAACAAACCCCAACTGAGTACTCAGTTGTCCTCACGCTTGTAGCTGGCTGCAAACTGTGACATGGATTTCCTGAATGTGAGGCGGGTCTTGTTACTCTGGGTTCATGAGACACGCCTCCGTTCAGGAAATCCATTCCATAGTTTGAAGCCAACGTGCATCATGGATCAGAAAATATCGGCAGGTTGGATCAAAAATCTGATACGTAAATTATGCTGGTATCGGATGGTTTCCGCTTCTTGCTCAGAGGGCGGGCCAGAGGGAGGGCCAGGCTCCGTGATACACGGGCACCGGCCCGTGTGGGCCCGTGTCCAGAACCGCCACAGCTTCATATCGGATCAGTTTGAGGTCACCAGTTCACTCATCTTTCTGGGATTCTGCTTGTGGATCAGACCTGGATACACCATGAGGACAGGACTAGTCAGGCACTGTCCAAGGTAGCTGAAAAGTCACTGTAAGCTTCAGGGGTCAGTGAGGATGACAGCTAATGAGGTGTGCAAGCAATCGGTAACCTTCAGCTGGCTTACACTTTAAGCCGAAAACGTGAGTCTTACAGTGAGAAAAGCAACACTTTACTTCTAACAAAAATTGTAACTGAGCAAACATTTATTTGCTCAGGGATAAACAAAGAAAACAGTCCATGGTGAGTCTGGTAGACAACCCAAAGGTCAAGGATCAATGTCTGGGGAGCACATCGCCGTGCTACTTTTTGAAGATGTCCAGATGTTTTCATTATCAGATTTTCACAGGAGGCTGTGGCTGAGTGGTTAGAGCAGTCATCCTCCTATACAAAAGTTGGGGGTTTGATTCCACCAGCATTCACATGCCAAAGTGTCCTTGGGCAAGACACTGAACCCCTCATTGCCATTGATGTGTGTCCCATCGGTGGATAAAGCACTGTTTA
>JBBPBX010088663.1:0-14450 GCA_038048925.1 Garcialebias charrua
AACTTCCTCCAAATGCAAACTGGATTCAACTGCCTTAAGGGCCAGAATATCCATGTCTGTCAGTTGGTCTGCAGCCATGGCAAGGTTATCAACTCCTAAATCTACAGAAGCAACCCTTGATCTAGACAGACAGTCATCCACCAGGTTATTCTTGCCAGCCACATGCTGATTGTCTGTAGTAAACGCCGAGATGGCGGACAAATTCTTTTGTAACCGTGACGACCATGGTTCAGAAACTTTTGTCATAGCAAAAGTGAGAGGCTTATGGTCAACAAAAGCAGTAACGTCCCTGCCCTCTAGCATAAACCGGAAATGGCGTGTTGCCAGAAAAAGAGCGAGCAGTTCCCTATCAAAGGTGCTTTTTTTCCAGCATTCCGAAGCTCCCTGCTAAAAAAAAGCAAGGAGTTGCCATGCGTCATCCAACCATTGTTTGCAAAATGCCCCGACTGCATAATCAGAGGCATCAGTTGTCAGAACCACTGGAACTGATAGAGATTGATGGGCCAAAAGTGCAGCATTAGCCAAAGCCTCTTTGGTATCATCAAATGCCTGTACCCTCTCGGGGGTCCACTCTATTTGCTAGTCCCCTTTTTTGCCTCTAAGTGCTTCATACAAGGGGTATATAAGATGAGCTGCCCGTGGGATGAAATGGTTATAAAAGTTCACCATCCCCAAAAACTCCTGCAAGGGGCTTCACTGAGGGAGGGCGCGGAAAAACTAACACAGCTTCAACCTTGGCAGGTAGGGGAACCACCACTTGAGCAGACACTCTGTGTCCCAGGAACTCCACAGCAGGCAGACCAAACTGGCATTTAGATGGGTTAACGATCAGGCCATACTCACTGAGCTGAACAAACAGCTGGCGAAGGTGCACCATGTGTTCTGCCACCGAAGGACTAGCCACCAATATATCACCCAAATAGACAAACAAAAATGGCATACCCTACAGTGCCGAATCCATAAGTTGCTGGAACGTCTGCGCTATGGCTTTAAGGACAAAGGGCATCTGTAAAAACTCAAAAAGACCAAAAATTGTGATAATTGCGATTTTTGGTACATCTGGGATGCAAAGGGACCTGATGGTAGCCCCGCACCAAATCTACCTTGGAAAAAAACAGTTGCCCCTGCCAAGTGGGCAGAAAAATCTTGAATGTGAGGGATTGGATAACTGCCATTACTGGTTGCATTGCTAAGGCACCAAAAATCCCCACAGGGTCGCCAACCCCCATCGGCCTTTGTCACTATGTGCAAGGGGGATGCACATGGACTTTTGAAACTTCTCACACTGCCAAGATACTCCATGTTAACAAACTCCTCCTTGGCTATTGCTAACTTAGTAGTATCTAGGTAGCGTGTCCGTGCAAAAACCGGTGAACCAACTGTAGTGATACAATGTTCCACCCCATGTTTAGTTATAGTAGCAGAAAAGGGGGGACATGTCAAAGAAGGAAACTCTGACAGCAAACACTGATACTCATCACCTGTGGCAAGTATGTTAGCAAGAGGTTGATGGGCAGGACCTCCAAGTTTATAGGGATAGGTATCAAAATACACAACGTCGATTAAGCAGTTATTAGAAACATGCACTAATAACCTGAAAGCACATCAAAAAATAAGCACCCAAAACAGGTACAGACATAGAAGTTATTACAAAGTCTCACTGAAACTGACGTCTGTTGAAACACACAGTCACGGACCTCGATCCAAAAGTTTTAATGGGGGTGCCATTAACCACGTCCAGCGGGGTTCTGGTACTTTGACACAAAGCATCTGTAGATGAAGCTGGCATAATGCTCCGCTGTGCACACGAGTCCACCAGGAAACACAGTCCAGAAACCTCATCCATAATGAAAAGCAGCTTATCTGAGCTGCCAGTACACACAGCTGTTAGCGGGTGCCGGCCCTCTCATTTCCCTGATGCATGGAACGAACACAGAGGAATGCAGTGCTTCGCTTTTACTCCAAACTGGCTGTGGTAGAAGCAAAGCATGTCGTCCTTCCGGCGCTCCGTCACCGCAGCCATGCCATCAACAGCCTCTGCCCCCCTTTGAGTCACACTGGGTAAAAGTGCCTGCACACTGTAGAGCAGTGGTTCTTAACCTTTTTTGAGCTACCGAACCCTCCAGTTTCATATGCCCACTCACCGAACCCCTCTCTTTAATATATAAATTTTATATATTAAAAAAGAGGGGTTCGGGAAAAAAAATCATATTTTATATTATAAAATATGATTTTATGCAAATATATCAGCCATGTAAGCTAAAATCACAATGTAATCAGGATTTTTGAAGCAATCTGCATGACAATGTTGCTGCTCTTGCAAATACAGGCCTAATTCCACACGCATGGCAAAAACACGATTCAGCACCTGTCCCTGGGATAACCACCAAACATTAGAATGGTGCAGGAATGCACTGAAAGTGTCAGAAATTACCACAAAAAATTTAATTTACCTTAAACCAGAAAAAAAATTACTAAAAAAAATGTTGCTGAAAAGTCAGAGTCAGAGTCAGAGAGTCTTTATTGTCATTTGCACCGCATGTGGTACATGAGATGAAAACGAGATTATGTACACGAGGTCCCAGTTACATCCAACAACAAATGAAAGAGAAAAACAGTAATAACATCGAGAACTAACTAAGAAAAACATCAACTAGTAATACACTAAGCCTAATATAGTGGGAATAAACAGCAGCACGAACATGAGTTTGTATGAGCAGATGGTCACAGATGGTCACAGATGAACACAGCAACAAGAAAACATATCAGCATCACCATGATGTGATATTTTGCAGTGTTTATTTTAATTTTATTTTTATTTATTCATGAGTCTAACAGCCTCAGGGTAGAAGCTGTTCCTCAGTCTAGTGGTTCTACACTTGATGCTCCTCAACCTCCGTCCTGAGGGGAGTGGGGCAAAGAGTGAGTGTGCTGGATGAGTGAGGTCTTTCATGATACAGGTGGCTCTTTTCCTGCATCTAGAGGTGTAAATGTCTGTGATGGTGGGGAGACTGACTGAAAAGGTAGAATAAAGTTAAATTAGCAGAAGAAAGCAAAATAATTTATTTGCCCAATTAGGCTGAAAGAAGCAGAAATGAGCACAAAAATGTGGAAATTATCTGAAGAAAATCTAAAATTAGAAAAAAAAGATTCAGCTAAAAAGTAGCTAAAATTGCAGAAAGAAGCATCACGAGAATGAAGTTGAGAGAGCACATTTTTGCTGAATTAGGCTGACATTTTTTTAAATAAGAGCATTAAATGTGGAATTGCAGCCGTCACCAGTGTTGCCAGATTGGGCGATTCACCACGATTTTCCTGCTGACTTTTGCGGGTAGAGAGTGCTTTGGGCGGGTGGGACTCTATCTGGCAACACCGGTCACACCGGTGTTTACACAAGCGTGTCTTTACATCCGGGGCAGAGGCTCCGCCGAACCCCTGAGACCGGCTCATCGAACCCCTGGGGTTCGGTCGAACCCAGGTTAAGAACCAGTGCTGTAGAGCCTGGTAGCTAACAAAATCCGGTCTGCTTCTTCAGCCAGAGAGCGCTAATCCTTTTTCCGCATCAGCGGGAAGCTGACCAGTGCTGTGCAACAGGTGGAGGAAGCTGGTGAAGAAACAGGTGCGTAAAAAGGAAGGAAACATCCCCTGATCCAAGTAATGCCAGCATGTTCTCCATCATCTCGGAGGGCTTGCAATTCCCCAAGCCACTCAGGGACAACAAACGGTCAGCCTGCTCCGCGTCCAACAGTTGGCAAAGCCGCAGTAAGTTTGCCTTGAGCGCACTGTACTTGTTAGTGCTGCTTGGTGGGTCCTGCAGCAGACCCATCATACGGCGGGTGGAACCATAATATAAAGCAGCAACAACATGAAAGTACTTGGTCTTGTCCGTGGTTATCCCACGGAGATGAAACTGGGCTTCCACATGCTGGAACCATGGCTTCAGATCTTATTGCCAGAACTATGGAACTTAATAACAGCTGCAAACATAGCAGATGAAGCAACGACAGGAGACGAGTCAGCGGCGGTTGGAGTAACGTCTGCCCGGCAAAAAACTTGGTCCGAAAACATGGCTGATGAAGAAGCAACATCAGCATCTTGTGAGTTCTCGTTAGAAAACATTATCAGATGTTCAGGGTCATCAATGTGGAAGTCGGTAGAAAGAGACAACAAATATTTTGAGTCTCGATTTATTGTCAACGTCTTCCAACATCAAGCTCAGGAGAAACAACTGAATTACAACCGGTGAACTGCTCTCCTTATATTCTGTCCCTTTCACAATAAGAGCACATTCTGACATGAAATATATGCATCTGTGTCCGCCAAATTTCAGTAAAAAAAATATTTCTGGCTCTCACTTGAGGTGGCTGCTTGACTTTCCTCTCCATTTTTCTTCCTTCCCCTGCTTCGCTCTCTAAGTGTCTGAAGCTCCTTGTACACATTTCCCAAACATAAATTAAGATTATGGATCTGGTATCCTGGACATTCAACACTATCAACAAGATTTTGTCAACAAAACAACAAGGTCCTGGAGAACCTGCTTGTCCAGCTGAGACGCACGCTGTGGGGTACGTCATGTACCCGTGGGGAGTGTGGCAGTTGATGTGCCTCTCAGTCCTGTCTCAGGAGGATGCTGAAGATATTTACATATTTTGATTTATGATGCATGGACTCTGCTTATTAGCATTGGCGGGGCTCTGTTTTATCAACTATTGAAGAAGACATTGGCAGTAATTTCGGCCATAATAAAGCTTCCGAGTCAGGGGGGAAGGTTTGGTTGCTGCTGTAAGTACTCAAAACCAGCTGACTTACAAGCTAAACCATAAGTTGGAGGCAATTTATGAGAATTGCAGGCCAACTGCGGCTTCTGGGACTCATCAGTGTGGTGGGAGCAACCTTGAGGAGGCTCATAACATGGATCAGTGGAATGGATCCCCACAATTAGGCCATTTTGGAACCAGAACGTTCAGCTGGACTCAAGGCTGACGAAAAAAAATTGCCAGAAAGAAAATCAACAATCAAAGCTTATCTGAATCTAACTCCCCACCTCGGAGACGGGCCGACTATCACATTTCTCCTGGGTCATGGGTAACCAAGGACAAAAGCTTAATCTATTGCTGAAACAACATCATCAGAACTGTAGCTGATCTGAAAAGCGCACATGGACAAATCTCAACACCTTGACGTCAAATGCACATGTAATCATGTTTATTTTTTTAACGTGCTTGCTGGTAGAGGTCTCAAATTGTGTCCTGATAGACAAGATGTGAAAGATCTTTTTTGTAATACCACTATCTACCCTCATGGTTCTCTCCCTTTTCCTATCTACAAAGTAAGATTATTATTCTGAAAAACGATAAGAAAGGCCATGCTTACAGCAGCAGCTTTGTGCACTACGTCCATATTCCGGAAGACTGCATGTACATGTTCTCGATGGATCTCGGTGCAATGATAATAATGCTTATTCTGATTCTGAAAGATCCTTCCAGCTGCACAGCAGCCAAAACCAGAGGAAACAATCATCCAAAAAAATGCATTTACATCCAACAAAAGAGGAATTAAAAGTTTCCAAAAGCAACATCTAGAATTTGGTATGTGACATGGGGGAGTGGCAGCACAGAGAGAAGGTGAGCCTGTGATTGGAAAGTTGCCGGTTTGACTCCCCGGATTGACAACATCGAAATGAGGGTGGAAAAGGTGAAGCAACCACACCTGCCTCCATCCTCATTTACCCCAATCTGGGCCCTTGAGCAAGGCCTTTAACCCCCACCATCTGTTCCCCCCCAGGTGCCCTACATAGCAGCTCTCTGCTCCACACACAAAGCTGTGGTAGCTCAGTGGTCTGTGGTTGTGTCAGGAAGGACATCCGGCATAAAAATAATTGTTGATTCTTCATGTGACAGTTTGCTGTGATGACCCCTGAAGAAGGGAGCAGCCAAAATAAGAAAAAAATTGGTATGTGATGTGGTAGTTATGTAAAAAAAAAACATATTTGGCATTTGTTAACATTGCTGTTGCTGCAGCACACTTCTGCAGAAGTAATAAAAAGGTTAAATGGTCCATTTATGTTAGACATTATTTACTGTGCAGAAATTATACACTATTACCGTACTGTAAAGAATAAATGGAACTGGAAGAACTTGTTTGAGAGGTGATGAACGTTTTTTTCACTTGTCCACAAAAGAGTGGACACATTCAAGCTTGTTGTTCTGAGAAGAGGTGACTGCAGATCTGAGATCTGGACATTTTTGCAGAATTTTTGTTCATATGGATGTTTGTCTGGACGAAAGTAGAGAAGAAACTGGTACCATCCTGAAAAATGGTGGTGACTTGAATCCGATCAGATTAACACTCAAACAGCACATTACAAAATACCATGTAATAAAATATTTACCAGACTGTTTTCTGGTTGGTGGCATGGCAGAGCAGTGGCTAGCTTAGTGACCCCACAGTAGGAAGGTTGTAGGTTTGACTCCCAACCTTTCTATAAGGAGGTTGCATGGTCTCCCCTTGTATTATTGGTAAAATTATTTTTTTAATTCATTTTACATTTAAAATACTAAAGAAAAAATAAATGGTAAATGGAGCTTACTTATATAGCGCCTTCCAGACCCCTATGAGGGGCCCTAAAGCGCTTTACAGCACCAGCCATCCACCCATTCATACACACATTCATACACCGGTAGAGGTGGTCTGCCATGCAAGGCGCCAGCCAGTCCTACCGGGAGCAACTCTGGGTTAAGTGTCTTGCCCAGGGACACAACGACACATGGTATGGGAACTCGGGATTTGAACCTCCAACGTTCGGATCGGGGGACGACTGCCATTACCACTACGCCACAGCCGCCCCATGATATATGAAAAGAAAAAAACATAAAATGAAAGGTGGCAGAAAGAAGAATACATTTATTATATCTGCCCCTTTTTAAAAAATAAAAATAAATTCAAACAATAAATTCAAACAATAATTATCTATGAGTAATCGAACAAAAAAGAGTAACTCATCACAGATCTAAAAAATTCTAGTCCAATAAACATTTAAACTGAATTTTTTTGTATTTTGTTAAAGACCGTGTAAAGTGAAATTAAATGTGTGTTTTTAGTTTGTCACATGGCATAAATATGTGTTATTAATCACCCATATAAATCTGACTGATTAAAAACATTGTTTTCCTTATAAAATTAAGTGTCAAAAATCATGAAAATACATTATTTTCCCTTGGTCTGAAACTGTGGGGGCGTGTCAGTGCATGGGAGTGGTTTCAGCGCAGTACTGCTGAGCTGAGCTGTGTGTAGAGGCAGACAGCAGAGATCCACCTGCTCCGTTTTTATCTAAGTTCTGGCTGCCAGTAGCTCCTTTTTCCAAGAGTTACGCTGTTTTTAGTGCACTAACAACTCTGTTTTTGTTTTTAAAGTTGAGGACACAAAGATACTTCATAACTCCACTGTTATGTGTTTAATAATAAGCGCTATTTTAGAAGATGAGCGGCTGCACCCGGTCCGACCCGGTCACATCGCATGCGGGGTCTGTGTTGGTGATTAAAATAAAGAGTAATCACGTTGATAACTAAGTTATCTCATCTGTGTCAGCGAGTCACTGCGTTTCACGGCGCGCGTGGCAGGAGCTCAACGCACACACACACACAAACACACGCACGGCGGCGCGGAGCTGCAGGTGGCAGCTCACTCCAGCAGCAGCCTGGGTTTGTTCTGACTCCCTCCTGCGTCTCAATGTGGGTGCCCTGACCATTGCGACATCCAGGGAAGATGCAGGAACGAGGCATAATTGATTAGCTAGCTAACGATGAACAAAATATCCATGCTATTGCTATCTGATGCTATCTGCGATTCGCGAGTGAACGGCTCCACCCATGCGAAGAACAATTTATATGGCTGGAGCAGCAGGGGGTAGTGCTATACTAATGAGGACCGCGTGACGAAACGCGGTCACGTTTAAACCACGCCTAAAAAATCCTGAAACAAACATGTCTTCATACACAGTTTCATCTATAACTCCAAAATTAATTGAGCTACTATTTTGAGACTTTTTACTCATTTACAAGATTACAATTATCACATTTACAGTATAATGTTTATTTAAGAAAATGTTGAAATTCACTTTACACGGTCTTTAACAATTTAGTTTTGATCATTTTTTTAAACACAAGCACTGATTTTGCATTTTTAACAAATTTTTCCAAACCTTTCCACAAATCATATTATACTCTGTGCAAGCGCAGCTCTCTGGAGTGCAGGCTACAGGACAAATTGAGGTCGCTAATTGGTCATTTGCTGACACGCGAGGCAGTTTATCAACGTGCGCGCGTAGGCATAGTAAAATTTGAGCTTGGCGCGTTCACGCCCGCGATCAAAGGCTTTTGCCGCGGAGCGAGGCAAAAGAAACAGGTATATTGGGGCCTTTATCAAAATAACTTAGCACTATTTTTGGGTGTAAACATGTTTTTATGACTACATACAAATTTTTCACTTTCACTTTAATGTCAGAGGACATTTTTTTCTGTACAGTACACACAAATTGCTGTTCACTTGGTGTATTTAGCCTGTTTGCTAATACTGGAGTGCTCTAAATTAATCTCTTATCTGACTCATCCCACAATTCCTGCAGGGCATCCGCCAATTAGTTTAATAAAAAACACTAGCCATTTTACGAAGGCAAATTGAATTGACTTGTCAATGGTGAACATCAATACACATAAAGAGCTTTAGTACTTTGCATAAAGATCATTAAAGCAGGCTGAATACGAGTATAAAGTGGAACATGGATGGAAAAATATTCAATGACCTTACTCATTTTGTTATTTATTTGTGTATGTGTATATAATCCAAAGTTATTAAAATATTGTATAGCTTTGATTATTTTTTATGGCTAAAAATATATACAGTATATTTTTAATGCAATGCTTTTGTTTGATAATATTTACTGATTCAGTTAAATTGAGGGACAACTTGTACTTTTTGTACCTGAATCCTAAAATGTCTTACATTTCAGTATAAACTGTTGTTAAAAATGCACATTTTTACAAGGAAAAAAACATTTCCCAGTATGTAACTGTTATAAAACTACAGTGAAACACGAGGGGCCAAAACAATTGCAAACTTTAGAAACAGATGACACAGGTTATGAGCTTGTTGTCTGTATCATGTTTGCATTTGGCAGAATGAAAAAGGACTTAAGTCTCTATTCCTGTCCTGCAGCTTTCCTGAATCTTATTGTTAATAATGTTTTTATGAATTAACATTTGTTACAAAGATTGTCACCCATTTTATTCTAAGTGTGTTTTAAACAAACTGTGTGCTGTGACGTAATAAAAAAATAATGGAAGGCGTGCATTTCTAAATGTTTTTCTCCATCCACCAATAAAGTTTTTACGCTGAGCTCTCAATGACTTGAATTCAACTTTGTGTGTTGCACATTGGACGTCTGTTTCTTTTCAGCCTGTACCAAGTGCACAGTAATGGTTACCAAAAAGAACTGTTCCAATGACGAGAAGTGTTCTTTGAGAATTGCTTCACACAGAGGAACTGTTCACTGTGGGGAAAAGGTAACTGAGGAAACTGTTCAACGAGAAGTGAGTCAATCCTTTCCACTGTTGCCAATGTTCTTGCTCAGAACTGGAGATCGTAGCAAAGTGAAGATTCAGCACAATCTGCCGGCTTCATTAGACAAACGTTGTTGTTCATTCATCTTATCTTTTCTTCAGGAATTGCCTCAGGAAGTAACTTTCGCAAAATATTTACCAGGTTCCCTTCCAGATGAACACACAGCCTCAGGATTATACCTGTACTGAGTAGTGAAGGCCGACAGGAGAGTGTTAGAGTCATCCTCCCCACCATCACAGACATCTAAACCTCTAGAAGCAGGAAGAGGGCCACCTGCATCATGAAGGATCCCACTCACCCAGCACACATAATTTTTGTCCTGCTCCCATCAGGAAGAAGGTTAAGGAGCATTAAGTGTAGAACCACTAGACTGAGGAACAGCTTATATTCTTAGACTCGTGAATCTCTAACCAGGGTAATCACTGAAACAAAATCACTGTAATACCACTTGATTGTTGATATGTGCTGCTGATCTCATGCTGCTGATTTATTTTACACTGTTGTATCCATTCATACTCATCTGCTCACACAGACTCATGTTTGTGCTGCTGTTGTTCGGCATATTGTTTTTGTACTACTAGTGCTTAGTGTATTCTTAGTTTAGCTTATTTCTTAGTTCATATCTTAGATCTTACTAGAGCTGGGCGATATGGACCAAAATTAATATCTCAATATTTTTATGATAAATCGCGACATACATGATATGTATGATGATACGACATGATATCTGGATATATTTTTTCTTTCCATAAAATAATAACAAAAATAGATTTCTGACTCAAAGCTTTGTCCCAGTTGTAACAGCAACATTTATTAACAAACTGCTGTAACTTAACAAAAAAAAAAGGTCTAAAAAATAAACAATTTACATACATTTATTTTTTAGACATTTATTTACACATATTTTCATTCATTCAACCTTTATTTAGTCAGGTAAATCTTTTGAACCTCATGGGCTCATTTACGAAAGCGACCTGCTAAAACTAAAGAACAATGAACAGCAGTGATAGAATTTCATTAAACAATAAACAAACAAACAATAAACAATAGAAAACAAAAAGAGAGAAAAAAACAAAAGATTTTTTTTCTTTTTTTTAACAAAGTATCAAAAAACTAGCAAAACATTATAAGGTAGACGTATAAAATCAAAGACAGGAACAAATCTGCATTGGTTTTTGCCAGGATTCCAACAGATTCTGAAAACCATTTAGAGAAGTCAAGGTCGAGAGCTTCAGATCTTTTTGTAAGATATTCCATGAAGCAGGAGCAGAGTAGGAGAAGGCCCTTTTTCCAAGTTCAGTCCTCACTGACGGAACACTGCAGGTAATCATGTCCTGAGAGCGCACACTGTAGCTGCACTCACGCAAAGACATGTAGGAGGAGATGTATGAGGGCAGCAGACCAAGAAGTGATTTAAAGATGAAAATGTACCAGTGGAAGAGTCTGCGTGAGGTTAATGATGTCCAGTTAACCAGTGAATACAGGGTGCAGTGGTGGGTACGATAATCACAACCAGTTATGAATCTTAGTGCACCATGATAGACCACATCCAACATCCGCAGGGTGCTTGTAGGAGCATTCATGTAGAGAATGTCACCGTAATCAATGGAGGGAAGGAAAGTCACAGATACAAGGCGTTTCCTAACATTCAGTGTTAGACATGATCTGTTTCTGAAAAAGAAACCCAGTTTAACTTTCAGTTTCTTCACTAGGTTTTCCACGTGGAGTTTAAAAGAGAGATGTGAATCGATCAGGATACCCAGATATTTATAGGAATCAACAAACTCAATAGGGACACCATTTGAAGATAAAATCAGAGGAGGATCTGCTGGAACCGCCTTCCTATTTGAAAAAAACATCCCTTTTGTTTTATCAGCATTTAGGACAAGTTTGAGACGGAACAAATCTGACTGGATGATGTCAAAAGCGGATTGTAGTAACTGGAAAGCCTTAGCTACTGTTTTAGCTCGGCAATAAACAACTGTATCATCAGCATAGAAATGTAAGGATGCATCAGGGATGCAGTGACCTACATTAGCTATGTAGATTGTAAAGAGAGTTGGTCCTAAAACTGAGCCTTGTGGTACACCATTTTTAACTGTTAAATAGCTGGAAGAAGCACCGTTATGTTGAACACATTGCCTCCGATTGGAAAGATAGTTAGAAAACCAACCGATGGTGTGATCAGAGAAACCGATTTCTGAGAGCTTATGACACAGGATGTTATGATCCACAGTGTCAAAAGCTTTAGACAGGTCTAAGAAAAGTGCAGCACAATAGTCCTTAGCATCCAATGCTTCAACAACATCATTCAGAACCTTCAGAGAAGCAGTTGTTGTGCTGTGTTTTTTCCTGAAACCAGATTGATGGAGAGGTAAGATGTTAAATGAGTCCAGATAATTTTTGATCTGAGAGTTTATCAGTTTTTCTTGAACCTTGGCTAAGATGCAGAGTTTAGAGATCGGTCGATAATTGTTCAGTGAGGTGGGGTCACCTCCCTTCAGCAAAGGAAGAACAAAGGCTGTTTTCCAAGCATCCGGAATGGTGTTTTGGCTTATGGACAGATTAAAGATGTGGGTCACAGGGACTGTGATGATATGAGCAGCCAGCCTTAAGAAATAAGGTGGAAGTTCATCTGGACCTGCAGATTTTTTAGGATCAAGATCATTTAACAGTTTATTTACCTCACTGACTGAGAATGGAGAAAAAGAGAAGGTGTGATTAACAGATGGTTGGCTTGTAGGAGGGATTTGATTTGTTGAAGTTTGATTATTAGATAAAGTGGCCGATTTTCCGTTTGTAACTGTATCAAATAAAGAACTAGAAGCAACAAAATGTTTATTGAAACAGTTCAGGATCTCGTGCTTATTTGACACAGGAACAGAGTCAACAAGAAATTGTGATGGGAGGTCAGATGATTGGGGGGTGCCTGAGAGAGATTTAATGGTTTTCCAGAATTTTTTAGGATCGTTTAGATTTTTGGAGGTCTGAGATAAGAAGTAGTTACGTTTTGCAGCTTTAATGGCAGTTGTGCATTTATTCCTTAGCTGCCGAAATTTCAACCAATCAGTGTCTGAGTGTGATTTTCTTGCTGCTGCCCAAAGATGATCTCTCCAGTGCAGGAGATCAGCTAGTTCAGGAGTAAACCAGGGGCTGTCACGGCCCTTTATCCTGAACTGCCGGAAAGGAGCGTGTTTGTTTACAAAGTAAATGAAACTACCACGAAAATAGTTCCAAGCGGTGTTCACGTCATTGATTTGTAGGATATGTTGCCAATCAAAGTGGGATAGATCCCAAAGGAATGACTGTTCACAGAAACGTTTCAAATCCCTTTTTTGGATTATTCTGGGCTTAGCAGGTGGAAGTTTAGTAGATCTAAGAGCTGCTATTACGGAATGATCACTCAAAACGTTAGCAAATACACCTATACCAGGAAATTTGTGAGGTGCATTTGTGAAAAACAGATCTAAGGTGGAAGATTTTTCGGGACATTTTAAGTTTGGTCTGGTGGGAGAATCGATAAGTTGTGTTAGATTGAGAGATAGGCAACATTCCCTGAATTTATCACAGAGGGGGGTCGACTTATTCCAGTCAATGTTGAAATCTCCTGCCATAACAATCTCATTGTGTTTTAAATTTCCTATGAATTCAGTCAGGGAGGATAGAGCTTCAGGTGTTGCGGAGGGGGGACGATAACAACCTACAACAGTTAAGGGCTGACCTCCTTTCAAACTGATGTTCACAGCTAAAGCCTCAAACTGGTTTGCGATTGTTTTTTTAGACGCAATCGTGGCAGCCAAAGAGTCTCTGATGTAAATAGCGACTCCACCTCCCTTTTTATTACGATCACAACGATAGATCTTAAATTCATTGATTGCCAAGTCATTTTTCGAAACAGATTTTTTGAGCCAAGTTTCAGAGATAACGATCACATCTGCCCCAGAAGAAGTGATTAGGATTTTCAGTTCATCAAGTTTTTTTAGAAGGCTACGAGCGTTTACATGCAGAAAACGGAGACCAGAAATATTTTTAAACTCATTAGGTGTACAGTAGTTAGTAATTGGCCCTGGGTTGGGCTGAATCCCTGAGATCATTAACAACAATAATATCAGACATTTACCTGACTTCTTTGTCACTGATGTGTAGTTACAGGAGTTAACAGTGTGACATTTTGCCCCCATAATTGAACCATGTGAAACATTAATGAAGACACGATCATTCAGAACCCAAAAACAATGAAAGCTGCAGTGATGGGCAGTCCCTGATGTGTTGATAAGATTCAGTGATTCCAGGTAGTCTGAGAACTGAAAATAATGACAGTAATATGAATGATGCAGAAAAGTCTCAGACCATAAAGCGTCACAAATTAGGTGGTCAAACAATTCCGTTGTGGAGAAATTTGTGGAGGAATGTGGGGGGATCCAGCCTCCTTGAGAATATGAATGGATGTGGCCATGGTGAACACAAGCTGGATCCAGAATCAACGGAAAGAAACAAACAATATGTAGCAAACAGCAGAGTGAGCTGCCAGAAAGGCCTCCTGAGGTTAAGGGCATGGTTGAAGCCTGTTTCAAGTCAATAAAGGGAAGGGACAACAGCGTGAACAGCACCAACAACGCAGCTCCTGATACGCAGCGATACACGTCACACTCTGCTCGTCTGATCCAGAAACAGCTCACAACAGTGTGAAACAGGCACCAATGATGATCCAGTTCCTCCGCGCTTCACTCTCTGCTCGTCTGATCCAGAAACAGCTCACAACAGTGTGAAACAGCACCAATGATGATCCTCCGCGCTTCACTCTCTGCTCGTCTGATCCAGAAACAGCTCAC
>JBBPBX010088664.1:0-11068 GCA_038048925.1 Garcialebias charrua
CCAGAAGTTTCTACATGCATGTGTTCGAAAAAGGCCTCCTTTGGTCGGACTGACTCTGTCGCTGCCCGCCCCTTGCTATGGATGTAGCTGCTATTAGCTGTGAGGTTCGCTGTTTTTGTTTGCAAGATACCACTCATAAACCACACCGCGGATTTTTAAATCAAGCTGATTTCACATTTGGTTCAGCTCAGGAGCCCATCTGCTGTAGTGAGGTAAGAAATATATTTTTTAAGCGTTTATTTAACTAAATTTAAAGAAACAAAGCTCCGGTTTGACCCGCCTGGCGCCTGCATAAAATTCAGCGAACTTTTTTTTTTTTAAATCCAGCTGATTTGAACATTTCGTCAAACTCAGGAGTACGTCTACTATCACCCATAAGTCAGCGAAGAAATACTGTATATTTTTAAGCGTTTATTTAGCTAAATTTAAAGAAAGAAAGCGTCCGGTTTGACCCGCCTGGCGCCTGCATAAAAATCAGCGAACTTTTTTTTTTAAATCCAGCCGATTTGAACATTTAGTTAAACTCAAGAACACGTCTTCTATAAAGTCAGCTTAGTAATATATTTTTTCTCGCAAAGAAATAATTGTTTTTACCGTGTTTCTTTGTGAAGTTCTTCGTACTAGCTGGGTCCTGTCGCCGCCATCTTGATCAGGACAAAGCTGACGCGTCGCGTGGAGATGACGCGTATACAGCAAGAGAAATTGAATATGATGTCCCATTAAGTAAAGCAGAAATAAAAATAATTGTTAAAGATAAAATAAATGATATGTGGCAGGAGAGGTGGGATTTAGAGGAAAGAGGAAGACATTTACATAACATACAGAAGGAGGTACTCCTAAGTGACGATAGTAGTTTAATGTCTAGGAGAGAGGAAGTATGGATTAAGTTGAGGATTGGGCACACTACATTAAATAGTGGTCTAAAGATAATAGGAAAACATCCATCAGGTGACTGCTCTAATTGTGGGGTACTGGAAGGAGTGGAACATGTGTTGATTTATTGTAAGAAATATAATAAAGAGAGGAAGGCACTGGAAAGGGTAATGGGGAGTTCGGTGACAATGGTTACTTTATTGAAGAAAAATCAGTCACAGGTTATAACTAAAGCATTTGTTAAATATTTGAAAGTTACAAAATTAGCTGAAAGGATTTAATTTTATTTTAATTAATTAATTAATTAATTTATTTATTTATTTATTTTTTGTTGAAAGTAGACTCTTGAATTACATCTCCGTCCGGTTGATGGCGGTAATGCACTGAGTTTGTAAACTGCCAGTAAACACCATCGAAGAAGAAGAAGAAGAAGAGATGACGCGTATTAAACACTGAAGCGTATAGTGGACAATTTTTTCGTGTTTATTGTTAATCACAACCCCCCCAATGTTAGACCTAAAGTTACGCCCCTGCAATCAACCTTTATTTATACAGGTTAGTCTGAGTCACGAGGACTCGTTTACAAGAGACCTGTTTTAAACAAAGAACACAGATGAGGTACAGACAACAATACAGTCATATACAAACTGGATTCCAAAAAAGTTGGGACACTAAACAAATTGTGAATAAAAACTGAATGCAATGATGTGGAGATGGCAAATGTCAATATTTTATTTGTAATAGAACATAGATGACAGATCAAAAGTTTAATCCGAGTAAATGTAACATTTTAAAGGAAAAATCTGTTGATTCAAAATTTCACAGTGTCAACAAATCCCCCAAAAGTTGGGACAAGTAGCAATAAGTGGCTGGGAAAAGGAAATTGAGCATATAACAAACAGCTGGAAGACCAATTACCGTAACACTAATTAGGTCAATTGACAACATGATTGGGTATAAAAAAAAGCTTCTCAGAGTTTCAGTGTCTCTCAGAAGCCAAGATGGTAAGAGGATCACCAATTCCACCACTAGCTATGTTTACATGGACATAAGTAATCGGATCAAACGGCCGTTCGGAACAAAAGTGCGTCATGTAAACGCCCCGTTCGGGTTATTTTTTGTGTATTCGGCGTGATCCAACCTAATTTGTGATCCGAATGAAACGGGTGGTTTACGCCGATCCGTAACCCAATCGGTGTGCATGTAACCACTTGATCTGTTCCTTTTATCGGACTGTGGAAACTGTCCTGACTGCGCATGTGCGCTACGCACCCATCCCCTATGTGTTTCCTTTTCCAGCGCTCTCATACTGCTAATAAAAAAGACTAAAAGCATGCGTTGCTTCGCCTGTAGCTTAATCAGGGAGTGCAGTAACAACTCCATTGCCGTCATTACAATCTGGCGCAGGTCCATTTTTGGCGCGTCTGTTTACTTTTGTCCCGGAAGTAACTTCTTCTTCTGTGACAAGAAAGTTGCTGCACTACACCACGGCCGCGTAAGGGTCAAGGCCGTAAAACTCTACTGGATGCTCGTGATCTCCGGGCCCTTAAACGTCACTGCATCTCAAACAGGAATGCCACTGTCAAGGAAAGAACAGAATGGGCTCAGGAATACTTCCAGAAAGCATTGTCAGTGAACACAATCCACCGTGCCATCCGCCGTTGCCAGCTGAAACTCTACAGTGCAAAGAGGAAGCCATTTCTAAGCAAGCTCCACAAGCTCAGATGTTTGCACTGGGCCAGGGGTCATTTAAAATGGAGTGTGGCAAAATGGAAGACTGTTCTGTGGTCAGATGAGTCACGATTTGAAGTTCTTTATGGAACACTGGGACGCCATGTCATCCGGACCAGAGAGGACAAGGATAGCCCAAGTTGTTATCAACGCTCCGTTCAGAAGCCTGCATCACTGATGGTATGGGGTTGCATGAGCGCTTGTGGCATGGGCAGCTTGCATGTCTGGAAAGGCACCATTAATGCAGAGAACTATGTTCAGGTTCTAGAACAACATATGCTCCATCTAGACGTCATCTCTTTCAGGGAAGACCCTGCATTTTTCAACAAGATAATGCCAGACCACATTCTGCAGCAATCACAACATCATGGCTACGTAGGAGAAGGATCCGGGTACTGAAATGTCCAGCCTGCAGTCCAGATCTTTCACCTATAGAGAACATTTAGCGCATCATAAAGAGGAAGGTGGCGACAAAGAAGGCCCAAGACGATTGAACTGTTAAGGCTCCAGTATAGCTCTGCGTTCGGCCGTACGCCGCTCTACGCCGTTTGAACATAGTGACACAAGCGTATCCCCGCAGGGCATGTATGCACCAAGCTCAAATTTTACGACCGCAAACGCAAACACAAACACGTTGTCGCACAATAAACTGCCCGGCGCCGGACTGTTTTGTATGTGACACAAATGTATTAAATTCCCATTCTTCATCCCTGATCTGGCCTTTTCTTTTTTTTTTTGCCAAAAGTCAAGTGATCGCTTCCTCCTCCGTTGACTCCATGACTGAAATTATGAGAAATGAATGAATTTGTCACAAGCGAATTAAACTCGGGTCCAACGTGGCTGCGCGAGGTTCTGCAGATTTCCTGGTGTGCTGGTCTGATGTGTGGGCAACAGGACCAGCGCTCCCTGTTTTTAGTTTATTTTTTAGAACTTTTTATTAACATATAAACACAGAACACTGCTGCGGCAAAAGCTGCCGGCTCTCGCCTTTTTTTTTCACCCGACCTGTCAATCAATTCAGTAGGCGTGTCAGCAAATGACCAATCAGCAACCTCAATTTGTCCCATAGGTAAACGCTCTGCCCTGCTGCTGCTCAAATGACGTCAAGAATTTGGTGCGAAAACGCTGGAGCCTCACGCTGAGCTATGGGGGCGAACTGCCTGCGCACAGAACGCGCGCACGGACCGGCGTACGGCCGAACGCAGAGCTATACTGGAGCCTTTAGAGGCCTGTATTAGACATGAATGGGAGAGCATTCCTATTTCTAAACTTGAGAAACTGGTCTCCTCTGTCCCCAGACGTCTGTTGAGTGTTGTAAGAAGAAGGGGGGATGCCACACAGTGGTAAAAATGGACTTGTCCCAACTTTTTTGGGATTTGTTGACGCCATGAAATTTTGAAACAACATATTTTTCCCTTAAAATGATACATTCTCTCAGTTTAAACTTTTGATCTGTGATTTGTGTTCTATTCTGAATAAAATATTAGATGTTGGCACCTCCACATCATTGCATTCAGTTTTTATTCACAATTTGTTCAGTGTCCCAACTTTTTTGGAATCTGGTCTGTACCTCTATTGAATATAATAATAATAATACAGGTAATGTCATATTTTTGTCATCTATGCATGTTTCCACACAAGACGAATTTTGACTCTGCATTTAACCCAATCGCCACCAGGTGGCAGCGGGCAGCTATAGAAAGTGCGCCGGGGAGCAGCGTGATTAGATGTGCTGCTCAAACACACCACAAAACTATGCCGTGACTGGGGTTCGAACCAGGATCCTCCGGGTCCCAAGTCCAGTTCCCTTGCCACTACAATATAGTTTGTTTGTAACTGTACATATGTGGGCTGACTCAAGAAGTGGACTGTTTAAAACTGGTTAAAAAAAGTTTCTCTTCCTCTGCATAAAAATAAATCTCAAACATCACATCATGTTTCAATAAATGCATCTTGATCATCTTGAGAAAGAACTATATACTGTATACCTCAGTGGACACAGATGTAAGGTGTACGAACGCATGGCCACAGTTGTTAAAAAAGGGGCAGTTTGGGATCCCTGACAGTATGGTTTACCATCACCTCATCACATATAACCTGTGTGTGAAGTTGTGCAACACTCACGCTATCTGCAGGGCCCTGGTCCCCAGCACTCTGGCCCTCTCGTATTTGGTCATGTACGGTGTGGTGATCCTCTTCTGGTTGGCCTGCTGGCCTTCACCTGCGGGCAGGATCTGCACATTCTCCCGGTCTTCCTGTTCAGCAAAACAAACACAAAAGCTGCATGAACTGCTGCTTCACCACTTTGTCGTTTAGCAGCTGAAGAGGAGCCCTCTTATACATTTAAATATAATTTAATTGTTAGAATGTGGTTAGGTTTGGGACTAGGATAACTGAATTGGTAAATAAATACTGTAGGATATGTACGTGGTGTCAAACATGCACAGTTAGCTTATTGCCACAAAATTCGTCAAATAAACTTCTAGAACTTGAACCAAGTTCATAACTCACGTATATTTTTGACAAAACTTACATCTTCGACATTTTCCAGGTCGTCTAACCCTTCATCCTCCTCAGCGTCATCAAAATCTCCATCATCGAAGCTACAATTGTAATAAAATGTTATCAAAGACCAAAGACATGATGCTGTCAGTTAGCGTAGTTTAGCCATTTCGGCTTTTTGTAAACACCATCATGAATGTAACTTTCTTTACTTACTTATCTTCGTTGTCCGACATGTTTAATGTTCAGGTTAATACAAATGACTCCTATTTCCTTTTTCAATTTAACGTTTTATTAGATGTTGTATCGTCAACGTTAACCCGCATGAACAGCACAACAGACTTCCGGTTGCTTGGTACGCCGGAAAAATTATCCGGACGCTAAACAAGATCAACTTTATGTTCCGCTGCTTGATTTTGCAACGCAGCAATCCAAGCGGTCGTTCTCATCCCTCTGGCAAGCAAATCTGTAAAAAAAAAAATATAATAAAAAAATAATAAAGCAAATCTGTATCGCCACTGATAAGTTACTATTCAACTGGAAAAACAAAACACATCATGATGTGTTTTGTTTTTCCAGTTGAATTTAGTTAATGTTAACATGGGAAGAAATCTGTTACATGCTTGAAGGTTATCTTTGGTTGAACAAACTGTGAAATAAGGGGCAGATATAATAAGATTTCATCATCTTTCTGCTCCCTTCATTTTATCCTACTTGTATTCTTGTATCTGATGAAACTGTCTTGTATTGTTCTTTTAAAATGAATGAATAAACATCAATCAATCAATCAATCAAACATGTATAAAACTTGCTTCAGCTGATTTGAACTTTCTCGACTTTACTACTCTTAATAATACCTTTAAATTTAACTGGATAAAGCAGTTTTCACAGATTTACCCGACTAAATAAAGGTTGAAATGAATGAATGAAAAAATCTATCTATCTATCTATCTATCGCCTTGAACATGTACTTATACTGTATGTGATTTCAAAATAGATAAACTTCCCCTTTGTTTATTGAGTGTTCATAAACAAATGTTGTTGGCATGGTCTTTAATTAATTTTCTCCACATAAATGTTTCATTTGGAACAATCAACACAAAAAATACAAAAACTTTTTTTTTAACTTGTGGTTTGATAACAACATAATTCTAGTACCTCAGCTACTTAATGATAATGGGAATTTGCTGAAGTACTCAGAGTTCCTGCAAACATTTGATTTTCCTGTAACCCCAAGAGAATTTGCTTAATAGATGCTATTCTCTCTGATATTCTAACTTGAGTGAGAAACTAGCCAGTGTTCCACCCTTTGACCCCGCGGTGACATCATTTAGTCGTTAATGCTTTTCGGTCAAATCCAAAAAATTTTATATTAGGTAATTATTTCAGATATTTCCACTACCCCCTATGTTGTTAATTACTGGGCTGGAATTGTAAATGGGTTGCATTGAACTGGGCCAATGTGTGGAAATTGCCATATAGATATCCGTTTCTGAAACAAAGTGAGAGAAGTGTCTTATAAATTAATCCATAGATACTACCCAGTACGTGTTAAAATTTAAGAAAGATACTTTATTTTTTATTTTATTTTATACTGTATGTGTGAATTGTTCTCTTGAGTCTGTACCTGATTCACCTGTTCTGGCTCTGTCACACTACTGCCACCTTCTGGAAAGAAATCATCTGGTATATCCATAGAGGATTGACTTTCAGTTTAAGATGGAACAGTGTACTGTTTGGAGTCCATGATGTCAAAAGAAAAAAGAAAAAAAAAAACAGAAAGAGCTGTACATCATAAATTTGATAATACTCTAAGGGTAAAACCGCACGCACAAATCAAAGATTAGTCACTCCATTCCCTCCGTTCACACATTCCATAAGGAGTAGTACAGTACATTGTAAACATTTCTGACTCTAATAGCAAGAAATCTCAATGTTCAAGGTTTTTAAATATAATTCACATCACATGTGGTACATGAGGTGGAATGAAATTGTACACTCAAGGTCCCAGTTGCTCCCCAAAATAGCAAATAAAATTAAAAAAGAAGCAGTATACGTACAAGGATTTAAGATATACACTAAACACTGATAATGTAAAATGATACAGTATACAGCAGCCTGAACATGAGCCTGTAGTGAGTAGATGGGTGTGAATGAAAACAGCAGCATGATATAATCAGCAGCACAGATAAGTCACATATCACCATTTAAAGCGGCATTACAGTGATTTTTCCTGTTTTTTTCTTCCTTACAATGATTACATACACCATCATCCCATTGAAACACCTGACACTAATTTCACCTACAAATTAACTGATAACTAGAGGTTCACATAACTTTTCCACTCACAAATGTGTAATATTGGATCATTTTCCTCAATTAAATAAATGACCAAGTATGATATGTTTATCTCATTTGCTTAACTGGGTTCTCTTGATCTACTTTTAGGACCTGTGTGAAAATCTGACAGTGGTTCAGGATCTAAACTTTAGGTCATTTTTATGTAGAAATATAGAAAATTATAGAGTTCACAAACATTCAAGCACCACTGTATTAATATGTTCACAGTCATGCACGCTCATTTACATTAGTATCCGCCCACACCCAGTTTTAGTACTCTATTATAATTTTTATCATTTTATTACTTTTAGGAAAAGTTCAAAACAGTGTGGAGACACATTCCTGATGCTACATTAGCTTTTTATTGTTTAAACATGAATAAATATGTGAAAATAAATGAAAGTGATCTGGAGGGATCCTAATTAGATGCCCGTCTACTCTGAGCTCCTCACCTAGCTCGTCTCTGAGGCTGGGCCCAGTCACTCCCAGAAGAATCCTATTGTTGTTTTAGTCTCATGATCACAGGTGAGGGCTGAAATGTACAGACCAGTAAATCTGAGCTTTGCCTTTTGATTCAGCTCCTCCACGACAGATTGGACCTTTGTCCTATCATTCATGATCAAGATGCCTAAACTCCTCAAAACAAAGCAGATCACCCCTGACTCAAAAGGAGTACTGTGTTCTTTACCAACGGAGAGCTACATCCAAACTTGATGGAGCAGACTCCCATCCCAGCTCATTTACACTTTGTTGCTAACTACCTCAGAGCACGCTGAAGGTCATGACCTGAAGACCCCAACAGAACCACACCATCTGCTAAAAGCAGGGACAAGATTCTGAGGTTCCCAAACCCGACGCCCACCTCTCCACGGCTGTGCCTGTCCACAAACATTCATTAAATGAACTGAGAGACAACGTAAAGAAAAATAGATTTATTGCTGCAGGCAAGTGAAGAGACACAGGTTGGTAAATGTGCATGATAATACTGAACTGTGCACAGAATGCTGTAAACTATGTCAACAAGCAATATGAGTACATAAATGAAGCAGTCGGTGATGATGATGATGTTCAACCAAAAATATTATTTTACTAAATTTGTTTTTCTTTCATTTACTTTTACTTGTATTTTTCCCCTAAAAATGTTTACTAAAAACTGGATACCACGTCAGTTATTCCAGGAGTTACCCCTCATAAAAACAAACAAAAAAATTAGAGACAAAAGTTATGAACGAAGGACTTTTGGCCAAGAGGATTAAAATTAAAATTAAAAGTTTAATTGCAAAATTCACCATAAAAACCTTGTACTGTATTGTATTAATATCTATGTTGTATTAAGAAAACATTAGATGTTGTGACCAGATAATGCTAGAACTAGTGGTATTTCAAAGCTTGAAAAATAAATTATGCCTACTTCTGGTGCCTGAAATAATTCATATACCCAGTTATGTACATCTGTGGCCACAAAATGTTTGATATTCATGAAACTGAAAACCTTTTGACGTCCTAAGTTTGTTAAAAAGTTAAGCCCAAATTGTAACTGACCCAAAATCTGTAAATGCATCTTTGATTCTAAGAACTGTTCCCACAGTTCTAAAGGTGTGGATGGCATCACGTAGACTCAGCTTCTGTGAGGACAAACCTAAAACAATTGAGGTTTGATGAACAAAGAGTTTCTCAGCTCTTTTTCTCCACAGAGTTCTTGCTGTTTTCTGGTCTATGGTTCAGCTTTTTAAACACTTTTGCAGGCTTGAACTTCCCTTTTGACTTCTTCAGCTCCATAAGTCCTTCCTTCTGGGAGTCTGAACAGAGGCATCAAAATCTGAACACACTGGAACATATTTTGAAGGACATTTGTAAAAAAAAAACCATGAATTTCTCACCTTTGTCACTTATCCGGTTTTCCCAAAACACATCTCCATCGTTTTCCCTAACAAGAGAAACATTTTGAATCTCTTCATGTGAAAACATCATTTAAACTTTTTTCTTGCATACCTCTGCACGTCCTGATCCAAGCTGCTGATGATCTGATTCCTCTGATCGATGATGGTGACCAGCTCGTGCATCAGCTGCTGCTCCCGACCTCGATCCTCCAGACTCCAGTCTGTCTCTGAACGGAAGCAAAAAGCAACAGAATACCACAAATCAATCCTCATTTGCCATTATTTATTTCTAAAGGGCCTTTTGTAAGAGCCAATAGATAACTTTTATTAAGGATTTTCGTATCTACAGAAAAAAAAAGTACTGTACTTGTCGCTGTATAAGTCGCACCTTTTTTGCATAAATTTGCAAGTCCTGCAACTTACACGCCAAAGCGACTAATATACGTTTCCCCCATATTTATAACCCAATTTTTGGCTGGGATCTGGCCATTTCTTTCATTCTGACATGAAAAATTTTGAACACTACCATTTGCAGCCATTAGAGGGCCCTCGACAAATATGGCAAGCCAAGTGTCTCATTAATAGGTAAAAGTGGCTACTAATGAGCTACTTAGCTTGCCATACAGAGCCACCTTCGTCTTGCTCCTGAGCTCCTGGAGCAAACGCCAGATCAGCTGCATTTTGCTGCACCATGCAGCTGATTTAACCATTGAAGTGCATTAATTAAGGAAAAATTCAACTGAGACACACCTTTGTTATAATGTTTAGCAAACAAATAATTGTTTTTAAGTGTTAATCTTGTTAAATACTTCTTGAAATCCTCCCGTGCACGCTCCCGTGGCCGCCATTTGGCAGCCAATCGTTTTTTTGGCTCAACACGGGCCCACATTTCTGGGTCGTCAGCAGTGATGCATAATAGATGCGGCTTATACGCCAAATCGACTTTTTTTTTTTTTTTTCCACTTTATTAGACATTTTTGGACTGATGCAACTTATACAGGCGGTGCGACATGTTCGGTGGAAAATACTGTAGTTGTTTTTGTCAAAAATCAAAGATGAATAAGCTCCTAAATACAGACCAGGTTTGTTGAGCAGACGTCTGAGCTCGTACTCTGTGTCTGCTTGTCTGTCCTCCAACTTCTGCTGTTTGATCCTGAGGAAAGGTGCAAACAGCTCATAATGTTTCCCCCTCAACAGCAACAACATAAGCACTTGAACTTTGTCAAGTTTCCTCACAGATAGACCAGTTCTTTATCTTTGTGCAACGTAACGTGTCGCTCATGGAAAAGTGTGATCCACTCCGTTAGCCTTTGGTCCTCTTCTTTACCTGAAATCACAAGCAGGAATAAATCTGTGCAGGTAAATATTTTCATCCAGAACCTGCAGGAAGAAATGTGAGGTGTACGGACCGTTCCTGCCATCTCTGATGTTCCTCTCCAGGTCAACTCCTCGTAGTTCCAGTTCTTCTAAACGTCCGTCCAATTTCTTCTTCTGCTTCTGCAGGTCCTCCATGGACACACAGCCATCTGTTTGTACCTAACGAGAAAGAAAGTACACACACGAAACAATATTATTTTAAAAATATAACAATATCAAATGACTGAAATACAAATTTCTGGTGGAAAATCTCCAACATGGAGTTTTGTTTTTTAATTAAGGATGACAAAGAAATTGTAGGCAGACCAAAGTTCAGTAAATATTTTTTTCTAAATTTGTATAAAAAAAACAAAAAATAAATAAAT
>JBBPBX010088666.1:0-14449 GCA_038048925.1 Garcialebias charrua
AGGTGAGGGATGTCATCATGGAGACTGATGAAACAATGGTCTCTTTTGATGTCACATCACTCTTTACGTGCATTCCTGTTGATGAAGCAGTAGAGGTGGTCTGTTTAAGGTTAAAATCAGACACCACTCTGAGCAACAGGACCACACTTTCCACAGAACAACTGTGTCAACTCTTGAAACTGTGCCTGCAGTCAACCTACTTCACATATGGGGAGCAATATTATAGGCAGAAACATGGGTGTGCTATGGGGTCTCCAGTTTCTCCTATTGTTGCCAACCTGTACATGGAGGAGGTAGAAAAGAGAGCTTTGACGTCCTTTTCAGGGAGACCACCAAGTCATTGGTTCAGGTATGTTGACGACACCTGGGTTAAAATTAAATCTCAGGAAGTCCAACATTTCACTGATCACATCAACTCTGTGGATAAATATATCAAGTTCACACGAGAAGATGTAAGAAATGGCAGGTTGGCTTTCTTGGACTGTGAGGTCTCAGTTTCTGATAGAGGAAATTTGCAAACTGAGGTGTACCGCAAACCCACCCACACAGACCAGTATTTACAGTTTGACTCCCATCACCCTCTGGAGCACAAGTTAGGAGTCATCAGGACTCTGTACCACAGAGCAGACAGCGTCCCCACTAACTCAGCAGCCAGACAGAAGGAGAAATCACACACAAAACAGGCTCTAGAGAAATGTGGATATCCTAACTGGGCCTTCCTGAAAGCAGAGAAGAAACCCAAACAGGACTCCAGCCAGCCATCAGGTGAAAAGAAGGAACCCAGACCCAGACCAGTGGTCATTCCAGATGTTGCGGGAGTTTCAGAGACATTGAGACGTTTATTTTCTAAACACAACGTCCCAGTGGCTTTTAAACCCCAAAATACATTACGACAAAGACTGGTTCATCCCAAAGATCCAGTCCCCCGGCACAAACAGAGTAATATTGTGTATGCTGTTCAGTGTCAGGAGGGTGATCAGTCTTACATCGGGGAAACTAAACAGCCACTGGCCAAAAGGATGGACCAGCACAGAAGATCAACATCATCAGGTCAGGACTCTGCAGTCTACACTCATCTCCAGGTCAGAGGTCACTCTTTCAGGGATGAAGATGTTCACATCCTTGATAGAGAGGAACGATGGTTTGAGAGAGGAGTAAAGGAGGCCATCTTTGTGAAAAGAAACCGTCCATCATTAAACAGAGGTGGAGGCCTCCGGGTTCAACTGTCCCTCTTACAATGCTGTTATTGCTAGTATCACTCAGCCCTCTGTGAATAGCAAACAACCATCAGGGTGTTAACGATCCATCGTCAGGCTGATGGTCCTCCTTGATCATGTGAGCAGCTGGTTTCGGCTGTCATCAGCCAACTGGTTGATCCACTGTGGGAGGGTGCTATTTATAAGACTGAGCTGAATACAGCTTCTCAGACTGAGGAAGTCTTTCGGACGAAAGACGAAACGTTTCTACAGTTTTTTTTTGCTTTGTTTTGTTTTGTTTTTTGAATGTCCAGAGGACCAGACTTAGCTTTTTTGGATTTTTCTACCTGGATTATTGAGCATGCATCAGGGTGAATATAATTATATTTTAAAACATAATAAAAGTGTGAAGTTGTTTCAGAACCTGAGGAAAAGGCAGCACAAAACATACGTGTCGACAGTTTAATCTCTTCTTCTTCTTCTGCAATACGTTGGAGCGCGCAGGAAACAAGATGAACAACTGCACTCTGGCCGAGCAGTGAAGGTAACTGTTGCCTTCAGGGTCAAGGTTCAGAGCTGATAAAAGCTTTTCAAAGTTTGTGCTCTGCTCTGAAGGACTGTTAGTCTGGACAACTAGTTCTCCTGAATGTACCAGTGTCTGTCAACTCCTGGAGACTGAACCTAAACCACTGATTTCCTCCTGGTGCTCTGACAGGACACCAGGACATGTCCAACAAATGTCCCCTAGATGACAGCGAATGGATGTTTGTCTAAGTGTCCTTGTGATGGACTGAAACCTGTCCAGGTGTCTCTGTGATGGACTGAAACCTGTCCAGGTGTCTCTGTGATGGACTGAAACCTGTCCAGGTGTCTCTGTGATGGACTGAGACCTGTCCAGGTGTCCCTGTGATGGACTGAGACCTGTCCAGGTGTCCCTGTGATGGACTGAGACCTGTCCAGGTGTCCCTGTGATGGACTGAGACCTGTCCAGGTGTCCCTGTGATGGACTGAGACCTGTCCAGGTGTCCCTGTGATGGACTGAGACCTGTCCAGGTGTCCCTGTGATGGACTGAGACCTGTCCAGGTGTCCCTGTGATGGACTGAGACCTGTCC
Source organism: Garcialebias charrua (assembly GCA_038048925.1). Taxonomy (NCBI): domain Eukaryota; kingdom Metazoa; phylum Chordata; class Actinopteri; order Cyprinodontiformes; family Rivulidae; genus Garcialebias; species Garcialebias charrua. Next base: position 2,310 of record JBBPBX010088666.1, read on the forward strand.
AGGTGTCTGTGATGGACTGAGACCTGTCCAGGTGTCCCTGTGATGGACTGAGACCTGTCCAGGTGTCCCTGTGATGGACTGAGACCTGTCCAGGTGTCCCTGTGATGGACTGAGACCTGTCCAGGTGTCCCTGTGATGGACTGAGACCTGTCCAGGTGTCCTGTGATGGACTGAGACCTGTCCAGGTGTCCCTGTGATGGACTGAGACCTGTCCAGGTGTCCCTGTGATGGACTGAGACCTGTCCAGGTGTCCCTGTGATGGACTGAGACCTGTCCAGGTGTCCCTGTGATGGACTGAGACCTGTCCAGGTGTCCCTGTGATGGACTGAGACCTGTCCAGGTGTCCCTGTGATGGACTGAGACCTGTCCAGGTGTCCCTGTGATGGACTGAGACCTGTCCAGGTGTCCCTGTGATGGACTGAGACCTGTCCAGGTGTCCCTGTGATGGACTGAGACCTGTCCAGGTGTCCCTGTGATGGACTGAGACCTGTCCAGGTGTCTCTGTGATGGACTGAGACCTGTCCAGGTGTCCCTGTGATGGACTGAGACCTGTCCAGGTGTCCCTGTGATGGACTGAGACCTGTCCAGGTGTCTCTGTGATGGACTGAGACCTGTCCAGGTGTCCCTGTGATGGACTGAGACCTGTCCAGGTGTCTCTGTGATGGACTGAGACCTGTCCAGGTGTCCCTGTGATGGACTGAGACCTGTCCAGGTGTCCCTGTGATGGACTGAGACCTGTCCAGGTGTCCCTGTGATGGACTGAGACCTGTCCAGGTGTCCCTGTGATGGACTGAGACCTGTCCAGGTGTCTCTGTGATGGACTGAGACCTGTCCAGGTGTCCCTGTGATGGACTGAGACCTGTCCAGGTGTCCCTGTGATGGACTGGAGACCTGTCCAGGTGTCCCTGTGATGGACTGAGACCTGTCCAAGTGTCCCTGTGATGGACTGGAGACCTGTCCAGATGTCTCTGTGATGGACTGAAACCTGTCCAGGTTTCCCTGTGGTGGACTGGAGACCTGTCCAGATGTCCCAGTACCTTCTGGAGTTCAGCAGCAGGTTGTGGTGACCCAGAAACAACCCAGTGTGTTTTCACTCCGACCAGTTGAACTTCAGCTACATGAAGATTCACTGACGACATCTTGTAAAATATTTTGACTCTGGATCAGTTTCAGACACAGATGAGCTGCTTATCTCAGAGGAACACGTGCACTTTGATCTGTCAGAGGAACACGTGCACACCTGCTGACAGACTGAACGAGTGAGACAGGACAAGGCCAGATCCAGATGTGGTGTCTTCATGAAGCCAACATCTGCTCCAGTTCAGACAAAACGCTGAAGCTTTGGAAACAACCTGAACGAGTGTTGAGGACGTTTCTTCACAGACTTGAAGATCCAGCTGCTGAAGTTTCATCCTTCAGTAACTCCTGGAGCTGAGGTCAGGCACTAACACCCGTCGGTACCGACCCAGATTCTATTGGTTGGACCCGGCCCATGCAGCTCCCGCCTCCATGTGTGGGAGGACTCCTACCTGAACCCTCCCTTCGGTTCTGTGGGCGGAGCCAGCTGTTCAGAACAACAGCTGTAACCCAGAGGGTTTGTGTGGGCGGAGCCAGCTGTTCAGAACAACAGCTGTAACCCAGAGGGTTTGTGTGGGCGGAGCCAGCTGTTCAGAACAACAGCTGTAACCCAGAGGGTTTGTGTGGGCGGAGCCAGCTGTTCAGAACAACAGCTGTGACCCAGAGGGTTTGTGTGTGCAGCATGAGGCCTGAGGAGAGGTTTGACTGTGTGGTGATCGGAGCCGGGGTCCAGGGCTCCTTCACGGCCCACCAGCTGGTCCAACAGAACCAGAAGACTCTGCTGCTGGAACAGGTGAGAACAACAAGCTGGTTCAAAGTCCTTTAAGTCTCACACACACACACACACACACACACACACACACACACACACACACACACACACACACACACACACAGGTTTGTTTTTCTATCTTTGTGGGGCCATTGCATTGACTTCCATTCATTTTTCATTCATTTCTATAGCCTAACCCTGACCTTTACCCTAAACCTAACCCCTAACCCACCAACGGGACTTCTTCTTATGGGCCCGGGCTTTGGACCCCATAAGAAGCAGTTGGTCCTCACAATTTGGTATAACTCAGAAAAATGGGCCTCACAAAGAAGCATAAACAAGGACAGACAGACACACACACACACACTCCACACACACTTAAAAAGAAAGAAAAAAGAGTGTTGTATGAATGTGTGTGTGGAGGTAAATGAGTCACAGAGTGTGTTGTAAAGAGCTTTGAGTGTGTTTGTTAGACAGAAAGGAGCTGTATAGGGACAGTCCATTTATCTGCCTTTTATTTTTGACTGTTGTTTACAAAACCAAACTTTTTATTTCAGTTTGTTCTGCCTCACTCACGAGGGAGCTCTCATGGACAGAGCCGCATCATCCGTAAAGCCTACAGTGAGGACTTTTACGTTGACATGATGGAGGAAAGCTACAAGCTGTGGTCTCAGCTGGAGAAGGAGGCAGGTGTGCAGCTGTACAGGTGAGCAGTCAGCAGAGACAGAGTGAGAGTCATCTTGAACACAGCAGACCTTTGTCAATTTAATTAAATACATCCTTTATTTAAACATAAAAGTAACACTGAGCCTCAAAGACTCATTTACAAGTGAGATCTGTTGGACAGACAATAAAAGTGGTGAAAAATGACACATAGGGTCAGATTAATAGATCCGGCACATTCAAGGAGGAGTTCGGAGAGGCCATGGAGAATGACTTCCGTACGGCTTCGAGGCGATTCTGGTCCACCATCCGGCGTCTCAGGGGGGGAAAGCGGTACGCGACCAACACCATTTATGGTGGGGATGGCGTGCTGTTGACCTCAACTCGGGATGTTGTGAGTCGGTGGGCGGAATACTTCGAAGACCTCCTCAATCCTACTGGCACGTCTTCCACTGAGGAAGCGGAGCCTGGGGACTTTGGGTCGGGCTCTCCAATCTCTGGTGCTGAGGTCGCCGAGGTGGTTAAAAAGCTCCGCGGTGGCAGGGCTCCAGGGGTGGATGAGATTCGTCCTGAGTTCCTTAGGGCTCTGGATGTTGTGGGGTTGTGTTGGCTTACGCGACTCTGCAATATCGCGTGGACATCGGGGGCAGTTCCCTTGGATTGGCAGACTGGGGTGGTGGTTCCCCTATTCAAAAAGGGGGACCGTAGGGTGTGTTCCAACTATAGGGGGATCACACTCTTAAGCCTCCCTGGTAAGGTCTATTCAGGGGTTCTGGAGAGGAGGGTCCGTCGGATAGTCGAACCTCGGATTCAGGAGGAGCAGTGTGGTTTTCGTCCTGGTCGTGGAACACTGGACCAGCTCTACACCCTCAGCAGGGTCCTGGAGGGTGCGTGGGAGTTTGCCCAACCAGTTTACATGTGCTTTGTGGACTTGGAGAAGGCATTCGACCGCGTCCCTCGGGGGGTTCTGTGGGGGGTACTCCGGGAGTATGGGGTACCAGGCCCTTTGATATGGGCTGTTAGGTCCCTGTACGACCGGTGTCAGAGCTTGGTCCGCATCGCTGGCAGTAAGTCAGGCTCGTTTCCGGTGAGAGTTGGACTCCGCCAAGGTTGCCCTTTGTCACCGATTCTGTTCATAACTTTTATGGACAGAATTTCTAGGCGCAGCCAAGGTGTTGAGAGGATCCGTTTTGGTGGCCTTAGAATCGCTTCTCTGTTTTTTGCAGATGATGTGGTCCTATTGGCTTCATCAGGTCGTGATCTACAGCTTTCGCTGGAGCGGTTTGCAGCTGAATGTGATGCGGCCGGGATGAGGATCAGTTCCTCCAAATCCGAGGCCATGGTCTTGAGCCGGAAAAGGGTAGCATGCCTTCTCCGGGTCGGGGAGGAGGTCCTGCCCCAAGTGGAGGAGTTTAAGTATCTCGGGGTCTTGTTCACGAATGAGGGAAAACTGGAGCGTGAGATCGATAGGCGGATAGGTGCAGCGTCCGCAGTGAAGCGGGCGCTGTACCGGTCTGTCGTGGTGAAGAGAGAGCTGAGTCAAAAGGCAAAGCTCTCAATTTACCGATCGATCTACGTTCCCACCCTCATCTATGGTCATGAGCTTTGGGTTATGACCGAAAGAACAAGATCTCGGATACAAGCGGCTGAAATGAGTTTTCTCCGCAGGGTGTCTGGACTCTCCCTTAGAGATAGGGTGAGAAGCTCAGTCATCCGGGAGGGACTCGGAGTAGAGCCGCTGCTTCTCCACATCGAGAGGAGCCAGTTGAGGTGGCTCGGGCATCTGGTTAGGATGCCTCCTGGACGCCTCCCTGGTGAGGTGTTCCGGGCATGTCCCACCGGGAGGAGACCCAGAGGAAGACCCAGGACACGCTGGAGGGACTATGTTTCTCGGCTGGCCTGGGAACGCCTTGGGATTCCCCCAGAGGAGCTGCTCCAAGTGGCTGGGGAGAGGGAAGTCTGGGCCTCCCTACTTAGGCTGCTACCCCCGCAACCCGACCCCGGCGGAAGAAAATGGATGGATGGATGGATGGCACATTCAAGGTGCACACGAGCAGCGAGTCAGTTTGGTGGAGCAATGAATGCATGACTGTTATTTTCTGCAGGCTCACTGAATCAGAAACTGAATCACAAACTGAATCACACACTGAATCACAAACTTACTCATAAACAAACAGAATCACAAACAGAATCACATGCTGAATCACACACTGAATCAAACACTGAATCACTAACTGACTCACAAACTGACTCACAAACAGAATCACAAACAGAATCACAAACAGAATCACATGCTGAATCACACACTGAATCACAAACTGAATCACACACTGAATCACACACTGAATCACAAACTGAATCACATGCTGAATCACATTCTGAATCACACACTGAATCACACACTGAATCACACACTGAATTACACACTGAATCACAAACTGAATCACAAACTGGCTCACAAACCGACTCACAAACTGACTCACAAACAGAATCACATGCTGAATCACACACTGAATCGAACACTGAATCACTATCTGAATCACAAACTGAATCACACACTGAATCACACACTGAATCACACACTGAATCACACACTGAATCACACACTGAATCACAAACTGAATCACACATTGAATCACTAACTGAATCACAAACTGAATCACACACTGAATCACACACTGAATCACACACTGAATCACACACTGAATCACAAACTGAATCACACACTGAATCACACACTGAATCACATATTGAATCACTAACTGAATCACAAACTGAATCACACACTGAATCACACACTGAATCACACACTGAATCACAAACTGAATCACACACTGAATCACACACTGAATCACACATTGAATCACTAACTGAATCACAAACTGAATCACACACTGAATCACACACTGAATCACACACTGAATGACAAACTGAATCACACACTGAATCACAAACTGAATCACACACTGAATGATACACTGAATCACAAACTGAATTGTAACTCCTAAGACATGCATTCCTGCACGTAAAGGCAGGAATTTTAACCATTTAACTGCCGCACGTTTCACTGAGGTTTACAACAATGAAATAATAATTCAGCCGGCAGTGTTCCTCTCCAGCACTGAGGAGCTGACCTCCCATTTTGACTCTGTTTGTTTAAAGGCTCTGGATCATGTAACTCCTATGAAATCTAGAAGACCAAAACTCAGAGCAGAACCGTGGCTGAATGACGTGACCAGAGCTGTTAGGCAGCAATGCAGGAAGCCAGAGCAAAAATGGAGAAAAGACAGACTGCAGGTCTCTTTTCAAATGGTAAAAGAGAGCTGGCGCCGATATCAGAAAGCAGTAAAAACTGTGAAATCCCAATACTTCTCTGATATCATTGCTTCACACTCTCGCAATCCTCGAGTTCTGTTCTCCACCCTAAACTCTGTTCTCCACCTCACTGAACAATCACCCCTGGAAGCCTCGACTGATATGTGCGAGAACATTTCTTTTTGGATAAAATTGTGACCATCCGGGCTCTCATTTCTCCTCCAACTCATGATAATAATAATAATAATAATAATAATAATAATCATCATCATCATCATCATTTTATTTAAAAGCGCCTTTCAGGACACCTAAGGGAACTTAACAAACCAGTACAGTGAAAACATTATCAGTGACAAATTGAAATATAAAATACATAAAGATTATAAAATGCAAAATAATAAAAATACATTTAGTAAAGTTAATGATAAGCTAGTCTAAAGAGATGTGTTTTCAGGGCTGTCTTGAACAGAGAAAGGGAGGTGGTGTTTCGAAGGTCTGGTGGTAGAGCGTTCCAGAGGTGAGGGGCAGAGCAGGTGAAGGCCCTGCTCCCCATGGTGGAGAGGCGGGCAGAGGGTACATGGAGATGTAGCGAAGAGGAGGATCTGAGAGAGCGTGATGGGATGGAGATTTGTAGGAGGTCAGATAGATAAGGAGGGGCAAGGTTGTGGATAGCTTTGAACGTGAGAAGTAGAATTTTGAAGATGATGCGTGATTTAACCGGGAGCCAGTGGAGCTGCTGCAGGACAGGAGTGATGTGGTTATAGTAGGAGGTTTGAGTGATGACACGGGCAGCTGAGTTCTGGACCATCTGTAACTTTTTTTTTATATATATATTTTACATTTTTGGGCTCTAGTGGCCTTTATTGCAGAGGGAGAGGGCGAAACGGGGCAGAGAGAAGGGAGAGACACTGCAGATAGAAGCTCGTCGGGTCTGGGACGTGAACCCGCGACGCCTGCAGAGAGGCTCAGCCTCAAGCATATGTGCCGCACGCTTAACCACTACACCAAAGCGCCGGCACGGACCATCTGTAACTTGTGGAGAGACTTGTTGGAGAGGCCGTAGAGAAGGGAGTTGCAGTAATCGATACGGGAAGTCACAAGACTGTGCACCAGGATGGCTGTGGAGCGGGGTGAGAGAAGGACGGAGACGGTTAATATTACGGAGGTGGAAATAGGCAGACCGAGTAATATTGTTGATGTGTGAAGTGAAGGAGAGAGTGGTGTCGAGGATGACACAGAGGCTCTTGACCTGAGGGGAGGGGGATAGCAGAGAGTTGTTAAGGGGGACGAGAAGATGTTCTGATTTTGAAATAGAGTTTTTGGTACAGACGAGAATGATTTCTGTTTTGTTACTGTTTAGTTGAAGGAAATTGTTAGAAAACCAGTGATTTAGCTCAATGAGACAGTCGGTGAGGATGGAGGGTGGGTGGAGTTAGGTTTTGATGACAAGTAGAGCTGTGTGTCATCAGCATAACAGTGGAAATGGACGCCGTATTTGCGGAAGATGTGACCTAGAGGAAGGAGGTAAATGATGAAGAGGAGGGGTCCGAGGACAGAGCCTTGGGGGACACCCGTGGAGACAGGGGAAGACTGGGAACAGAAGGATTTAAGCTGAATGAATTGAGTGCAGTCAGAGAGATAGGAGTTGAACCAGTCTAACGGGGTACCTGAGATGCCAATGGAGGTTAGTCTGTTGAGGAGGATAGAATGACAGATGGTGTCGAAGGCAGAACTTAGATCAAGAAGAATGAGGATGGACAGAAGACCAGAGTCAGCAGCAAGAAGAAGGTCAGTAATTTTTACTAGAGCTGTTTCGGTGCTATGGTAGGGGCGAAATCCAGATTGAAACTCTTCAAAAATGTTGTTGTTGGACAGGTGTGAGTGAAGTTGACTAGCAACAGTTTTTTCAAGAATCTTGGAGATGAAGGGCAGATTGGAGATCGGACGAAGATTACTGAAGTTGGTAAAGTCAAGACCTGGTTTCTTGATGATGGGGGTGATGGCAGCAGATTTGAAGGCTGTGGGAACAATGCCAGAGGTTAGGGAGGAGTGGATGATATTAGTGATGATAGGGAGCAGAGACGGGAGACAGGATTTAACAAGAACTGTGGGAAATGGGTCAAGTTGACAGGATGAGGACTTGGACTTGCTGATAATGTCAGCAATGTCATCAGCAGAGGGGAGGGAGAAGACAGAGAAAGGGAGGGAGGGGGGAGTTCAACAAGGATGCTGGGGGCAGTATTTGGTCCAAGGTGTTTATGAATTGAAATAATCTTTTCATTGAAATATGACATCAGGGAGTTGCAAAATTCTGTGGAAACCATGTGAGAGGGTAGAGAGTTAGGAGATGAGACAGAACGGTGGAGGAGAGAGAACAATGTCTTTGAATTGCCAACATTAGAACTGATGATGTCAGAGAAGTAGCTGGATTTGGCTTGAGAAATACTGTTCTTGTAATTGTAATGGTTTCTAGGTAACCCAGTTTGTAACGAGACCCAGAACGACACAAGGCACGAGAGTACAAAAAGAACAGTGTTTATTATTTACAGTGGTTTAAAGTACAACGTGGTTCATCTGGAATCCCTGGAGGAGGAAGGAGGAAGCAGAACGTCAGAAGGAGTAGGCCAGGGGCAGTTGTGAATGTTGGTTTTCAAATGTTTGTTTGTTCTTACAGATGAGGAAGGGAGATGGGTTCCATGAACATCCAATAACTCCAATTGATTCCAAAGGGCAAAGAAGGCAGGCAAGTGGCTGGAGGGCACGGCACGAGGAACAGGATCCAGATCCAAAATCAGACGCGATGACTGTAGGCACATAAGAACAAGGTAAGTCTCTTTGCAATAAACACAAGACTGGCTAGAAGCACGATTTACCATAACAAGAATCAATGCTTCAGCGATGAGTAGTACTCGACTGCAGCCTTAAATAGGAGTGTAGCTCATCAGGTGGATGACCGTCAGCTGAGGGTGATTGGCGGCCATCTTGGAGCTGCAGAGAGTGCCACTCTTACAGTACCCCCCCCTCAAGGGTCGCCTCCTGGCGACCGGAAGCGCTTCTCAGGGTGAGCCTTGAAGAACGAGGTGATCAAACTAGGGTCCAAGATGAAAGAGCGTGGAATCCAAGAACGCTCCTCAGGACCATAGCCCTCCCAATCCACCAGGTACTGAAAACCCCTCCCCCGGCGACGGACATCCAGAATGGCGCGCACCGTGTACGCCGGATGGTTGTCGATGAGACGGGCCGGAGGAGGCAGGTCGGCAGGCGGGCACAGAGGACTCACAGAAACAGGCTTGAGCTGAGAAACATGGAACGTCGGGTGAACCCTCATGGAGTCAGGAAGCCGGAGACGCACCGCAGATGGGTTGATGATCTTGACCACCGGAAATGGCCCGATGAAACGAGGGGCCAGTTTTCTGGGGGTGTCCTTCAGGGTAATGTTCCTGGTGGAAAGCCAAACCCTTTGACCCACCGTATAAGAAGGAGCCGAAGAACGATGACGGTCTGCCATCTTCTTGTTCTGGTCAGCCGTGCGGAGAAGCGCCGCCTTCGCCTGACGCCAAACGCGTCGACAGCGGCGAAAATGGTGCTGCACAGAAGGCACCGAGATGTCCGTCTCCTGGCTGGGGAAGAGAGGAGGTAAGTAACCCAGGGAAGCCTCGAAAGGTGACATACCAGTGGCCGCAGATCTGTGGGCGTTGTGGGCATACTCCACCCAAACCAGATGTTGACTCCAGGCAGACGGGTTACATTCCACAAGACATCTCAGAGTGGACTCGAGTTCTTGATTACAACGTTCTGCCTGGCCGTTAGATTGTGGGTGATAGCCCGAGGTGAGGCTGGTGGATGCCCCTAAGGAGGAACAAAAACAGCGCCAAACCTGGGAGATGAATTGGGGACCTCTGTCCGACACCACGTCAGAGGGGATGCCGTGGATACGGAAAACGTGTTGTACCAACAGTCGAGCCGTCTCCATGGCGGAAGGCAACTTCGGTAGAGGGATGAAATGGGCAGCTTTGGAAAACCTGTCAATCACTGTAAAAATGGCTGTGTTACCGTCTGATGGGGGTAGACCAGTGACAAAATCCACGGCAATGTGCGACCAAGGACGGCTGGGTGTGGGCAGAGGCAGAAGAAGGCCCGCAGGGGGCTGAGTCCCAGATTTGTTCCTGGCACAGGTGGAACAAGCTGCAACAAACTCTTTGACATCGTGCGACAATGTAGGCCACCAGAAATGGGTCCTTGTTAGAGAGAGCATACGGGCAACCCCAGGATGACATGAGAGCTTATTTGTGTGTATCCACTCGAGTACCTTCGACCTCATGGATGAGGGGACGAAGAGCGTCCCAGGAGGACCAGTGCCCGGATCCGGTTCCAACAGGTGAGCCTGTCGAACCTCCTTAGCGATGGGCCAGGTGAGGGTACCCACGATGCAGACCGGGGGTATGATGCTTTCAGCAGTTTCGGGAGCGTCTGGAGGAGAGAACTGACGTGACAGGGCATCAGGCTTAATGTTTTTGGAACCTGGTCTGAAAGTCAAAGAATAATTAAAACGATTGAAGAAAAGTGACCAGCGTGCCTGTCTAGGGTTCAATCGTTTAGCGTCTCGGAGGTACGTAAGATTCTTGTGGTCAGTCCAAATGAGAAAAGGTACCTCCGTTCCCTCAAGCCAATGACGCCACTCCTCTAATGCCAACTTCACCGCAAGCAGTTCCCTGTTGCCCACGTCGTAGTTCCTCTCGGCTTGCGACAGTCGACGAGAGTAGAAGGCACAAGGGTGTACCTTATCGTCCGTGGGTGACCTCTGGGACAACACAGCGCCCACCCCGGTATCGGATGCATCCACCTCGAGGATGAACTGACGAGCCGGGTCTGGGTGGCAGAGGATGGGTGTGGAGGAGAAAAGGACTTTTAGCTTACCAAAAGCAGAGTTGGCTTCAGGAGTCCACCGAAATGCTCTGCTAGTGGAGGTGAGCTGAGAGAGGGGCGCTGCGATACGGCTGTAGTCCTTGATGAAGCGCCTGTAGAAATTAGCAAATCCTAGGAACCGTTGCAGTTGTTTCCTGGTCTCCGGAACCGGCCACTCCACCACTGCCTTAGTCTTTTCAGGGTCCGTCTTGTAGTGCCCTTTTCCAAAAATAAACCCCAAAAATGAGACAGAAGAGGCGTGAAAATCACATTTTTCACCTTTAACAAAGAGTTGGTTTTCATAAAGTCTCTGAAGTACCCTCTTGACTTGAGCAACATGTTCTTGCTCGTTCCTGGAATAGATGAGGATGTCGTCCAAATAAACAAACACAAAATCTCCAATAAAATCCCGCAACACATCGTTAATCAGTGCCTGGAAGACTGCGGGAGCATTGGTGAGGCCAAAAGGCATGACTAAATATTCGAAATGTCCCAGGGGTGTTTTGAAGGCTGTCTTCCACTCATCACCCTCTTTAATCCGAACCAGGTGATAAGCGTTACGAAGATCCAGTTTTGTGAATATGGTAGCGGGTTGTAATTGTTCTTGTACGGAGTTGATTAACGGTAGTGGATATTTGTTCTTTATGGTTATAAGGTTCAGACCTCGATAGTCGATGCAGGGACGTAGTGTCTTGTCCTTCTTAGTGACAAAAAAGAACCCTGCCCCCAGCGGGGACGTAGAAGGACGGATAATCCCAGAATCAAGGGATTCCTCAATGTAGGATCTCATGGAGTCACGTTCCGGACCTGACAAATTATAGAGACGGCTAACTGGTAAAGGAGCTCCCGGGAGAAGGTCAATGGGGCAGTCATACGGACGATGAGGTGGAAGAGAAAGAGCTTTACATTTACTGAATACCGGGGCCAGATCATGATATTCAGGAGGTATGCTAGAGAGATCTATATCTTCTGTACCTGGTGTGCTTATGGAAGGATTGGAGATGCCAGAGCGGAGACAGTGTTTTAAACATCGGTCACTCCATCTCTCAACCCTACCGAGTTCCCAATTGAAATGGGGATTGTGATCCCGTAACCAGGGGAAACCAAGAATTAACTGCGTGTTTGGGGAGTCAAATACAAAAAAACTAACCTCTTCATGATGATTTCCTGACGTTATTAAGTGTAGGTTAGTGGTTTTAAATCGAATCTGTGTTAGAGTCTCCCCAGTAACCCCAGCAATGGACACGGGGTCAATTTTAAGGACAGGAAGAGATAGGTCCCTGACCAAATCTTGGCTAATTAAATTTTGTTCTGCACCAGAATCAATAAGTGCAGAAACAGGGAATCGGTTCTGATTGTACTGAATAACTGTGGGTAATGTAAACCTATGAAGAGGAGTAAACAAGGA
>JBBPBX010088667.1:0-14449 GCA_038048925.1 Garcialebias charrua
GCGCTGTTGAGCAGTTAGGCCACGCCCACTTGCGATTACACCAGATTCATAAAATTTTCGTTGGGGGACAATTTTGGGTGAAGTTTGGTGAGTTTTTGAATATGTTAAAGGCTCCAAACGGCCGCGCGAAGTGACGGAAGAAGAATAATAATAATAATAATGAAGAAATCGAGCGATTACAATAGGCCTTCAGCAGAGCTTCGCTGCTTCGGGCCTAATTAAAGCCGCAAGCGGCGTTGAGGCCCGAAGCAGCTTAGCGCCGCTCGGACCTTATTGAGGCGACCGCGCGAGCTCCAGCTCGTCCGCTCGGTCGCCATTTCGAAGTCTCTCGTGTCTACTCCGCACCAGGGGTGCACACACACAATAAATCTGGTTCAGATCGGATGATGTCTCACTGAGATATAACAGTTTGAATAATCTAGGGGGCGCTCTGGAGTCACATGTTAAACCACAATATCAATGTGTCCACAAGGTCTCACTGATGATACACAATAAATCTGGTTCAGATCGGATGATGTCTCACTGTGATATAACAGTTTGAATAATCTAGGGGGCGCTATGGAGTTATATGTTAAACCACATTATCAATGTGTCCACAAGGGCTCACTGATTATTCACAATAAATTTGGTTCAGATCGGATGATGTATCACTGAGATATAACTATAGAAATAATGTAGGGGGCGCACTTGAGTCAAATGTTAGCCCACCATATCAATGTGTCCACAAGGGCTCACTGATGATGCACAATAAATCTGGTTCAGATCGGATGATGTATCACTGAGATATAACAGTTTGAATAATCTAGGGGGCGCTCTGGAGTCATATGTTAAACAACAATATCAATGTGTCCACAAGGTCTCACTGATTATGCACAATAAATCTGGTTCAGATCGGATGATGTATCACTGAGATGGGACTATAGAAATAATGTAGGGGACGCATGAAGCGCAAGTTTGAGGCCTGGCCACGCCCCTTTAGCATAAACGAAAACGCAAACTTTTGATAACTTTTACTGTCCAATGTGTTAAGGGCATGTTAACCAAGTTTAAAGGCAATCCTTCAAAATCACTAAGAGGAGTTTGTTTAAATACGCAATTCAAAAACATCGGAAAATGACCTTTGACCCAAAATGGCCGACTTTGTTTTTGTTTTGGACCAGGGTTCCAAGAGACTTTTTTGTAGGTCCTGACAATTTACACATGTATACCACGTTTCATAATTCTGGGATAAAGCATGGCTGGGGGCTGATTTTTAAACTAAATTCTAGGGGGCGCTCTGGAAGAATCAGGCCACGCCCACTACATATTGGACTGCAGTCCTGTCGAGGGATGGATAAATATAGATCTTAGTGAATTTGGTGTAGCTGGGAGCTTATATTAGGAAGTTATTTTAGCTTGATGTTTCATGGAGAATGGCCAGATTTGAGGCTTGGCCACGCCCACATGCTTTGACATAGAAAAATTCTTTTGATAACTTTTGACCTTCAATGCCTCAAGATAGTGCTGACCGAGTTTGACGCCTGGATCTCGAAAGCTCTAGGACGAGTTCGCTCAGATATGACGTAATTGATGTTTCATGGAAAATGGCCAGATTTGAGGCTTGGCCACGCCCACATGCTTTGACATAGAAAAATTCTTTTGATAACTTTTGACCTTCAATGCCTCAAGATAGTGCTGACTGAGTTTGACCCCTGGATCTCGAAAGCTCTAGGACGAGTTCGCTCAGATATGACGTAAATGAAATAGACCAAATTTGACTTTGACCTAAGGCCACGCCCACATGCTTTGACTTAGAAAAATTCTTTTGATAACTTTTGACCTTCAATGCCTCAAGATAGTGCTGACCGAGTTTGACGCCTGGATCTCGAAAGCTCTAGGACGAGTTCGCTCAGATATGACGTAAATGAAATAGACCAAATTGTGACTTTGACCTAAAATGGCCGACTTCCTGTTGGCTTTGGACCATTGCTCCAAGAGACTTTTTTGTAGCTCCTGATGAGATACATATGTGTACCAAGTTTCATTATTCTAGGATAAAGCATGGTGTCAATAGACCTTTAAATGTCAAAGTTATAGCGTTTCGTTTGTTTCGGCGAGTACGCCAAGTTCACCGCTCCACTACGCCCCCTGAACATATACGAAAAGTCAATTTTTTTGATAACTTTTAAAGGCCCATGCCTTAACTGCATTCTGACCAAGTTTGAAGCCGATAGGTCGAACGCCTGAGAAGGAGTTCGTCAAAGTTCGACATGAGTAAAACTGAAAAATGACCAAAATTTGACCTTTGACCCAAAATGGCCGCCTACCTGTGCATTTTAGAGGGTACCCCCAATGTACTTTTTTTCTTGAATTGGGGAGATCTACATATGTTCCGAGTTTCAGATCTCTACGACTTACGGTTTTCCCCAACTCACGTTAGGGGGCGCTGTTGAGCAGTTAGGCCACGCCCACTTGCGATTACACCAGATTCATAAAATTTTCGTTGGGGGACAATTTTGGGTGAAGTTTGGTGAGTTTTTGAATATGTTAAAGGCTCCAAACGGCCGCGCGAAGTGACGGAAGAAGAAGAATAATAATAATAATAATAATTAAAGCCGCAAGCGGCGTTGAGGCCCGAAGCAGCTTAGCGCCGCTCGGACCTTATTGAGGCGACCGCGCGAGCTCCAGCTCGTCCGCTCGGTCGCCATTTCGAAGTCTCTCGTGTCTACTCCGCACCAGGGGTGCACACGCACAATAAATCTGGTTCAGATCGGATGATGTCTCACTGAGATATAACAGTTTGAATAATCTAGGGGGCGCTCTGGAGTCACATGTTAAACCACAATATCAATGTGTCCACAAGGTCTCACTGATGATACACAATAAATCTGGTTCAGATCGGATGATGTCTCACTGAGATATAACAGTTTGAATAATCTAGGGGGCGCTATGGAGTTATATGTTAAACCACATTATCAATGTGTCCACAAGGGCTCACTGATTATTCACAATAAATTTGGTTCAGATCGGATGATGTATCACTGAGATATAACTATAGAAATAATGTAGGGGGCGCACTTGAGTCAAATGTTAGCCCACCATATCAATGTGTCCACAAGGGCTCACTGATGATGCACAATAAATCTGGTTCAGATCGGATGATGTATCACTGAGATATAACAGTTTGAATAATCTAGGGGGCGCTCTGGAGTCATATGTTAAACAACAATATCAATGTGTCCACAAGGTCTCACTGATTATGCACAATAAATCTGGTTCAGATCGGATGATGTATCACTGAGATGGGACTATAGAAATAATGTAGGGGACGCATGAAGCGCAAGTTTGAGGCCTGGCCACGCCCCTTTAGCATAAACGAAAACGCAAACTTTTGATAACTTTTACTGTCCAATGTGTTAAGGGCATGTTAACCAAGTTTAAAGGCAATCCTTCAAAATCACTAAGAGGAGTTTGTTTAAATACGCAATTCAAAAACATCGGAAAATGACCTTTGACCCAAAATGGCCGACTTTGTTTTTGTTTTGGACCAGGGTTCCAAGAGACTTTTTTGTAGGTCCTGACAATTTACACATGTATACCACGTTTCATAATTCTGGGATAAAGCATGGCTGGGGGCTGATTTTTAAACTAAATTCTAGGGGGCGCTCTGGAAGAATCAGGCCACGCCCACTACATATTGGACTGCAGTCCTGTCGAGGGATGGATAAATATAGATCTTAGTGAATTTGGTGTAGCTGGGAGCTTATATTAGGAAGTTATTTTAGCTTGATGTTTCATGGAGAATGGCCAGATTTGAGGCTTGGCCACGCCCACATGCTTTGACATAGAAAAATTCTTTTGATAACTTTTGACCTTCAATGCCTCAAGATAGTGCTGACCGAGTTTGACGCCTGGATCTCGAAAGCTCTAGGACGAGTTCGCTCAGATATGACGTAAATGAAATAGACCAAATTGTGACTTTGACCTAAGGCCACGCCCACATGCTTTGACTTAGAAAAATTCTTTTGATAACTTTTGACCTTCAATGCCTCAAGATAGTGCTGACCGAGTTTGACGCCTGGATCTCGAAAGCTCTAGGACGAGTTCGCTCAGATATGACGTAATTGATGTTTCATGGAAAATGGCCAGATTTGAGGCTTGGCCACGCCCACATGCTTTGACATAGAAAAATTCTTTTGATAACTTTTGACCTTCAATGCCTCAAGATAGTGCTGACTGAGTTTGACCCCTGGATCTCGAAAGCTCTAGGACGAGTTCGCTCAGATATGACGTAAATGAAATAGACCAAATTTGACTTTGACCTAAGGCCACGCCCACATGCTTTGACTTAGAAAAATTCTTTTGATAACTTTTGACCTTCAATGCCTCAAGATAGTGCTGACCGAGTTTGACGCCTGGATCTCGAAAGCTCTAGGACGAGTTCGCTCAGATATGACGTAAATGAAATAGACCAAATTGTGACTTTGACCTAAAATGGCCGACTTCCTGTTGGCTTTGGACCATTGCTCCAAGAGACTTTTTTGTAGCTCCTGATGAGATACATATGTGTACCAAGTTTCATTATTCTAGGATAAAGCATGGTGTCAATAGACCTTTAAATGTCAAAGTTATAGCGTTTCGTTTGTTTCGGCGAGTACGCCAAGTTCACCGCTCCACCACGCCCCCTGAACATATACGAAAAGTCAATTTTTTTGATAACTTTTAAAGGCCCATGCCTTAACTGCATTCTGACCAAGTTTGAAGCCGATAGGTCGAACGCCTGAGAAGGAGTTCGTCAAAGTTCGACATGAGTAAAACTGAAAAATGACCAAAATTTGACCTTTGACCCAAAATGGCCGCCTACCTGTGCATTTTAGAGGGTACCTCCAATGTACTTTTTTTCTTGAATTGGGGAGATCTACATATGTACCGAGTTTCAGATCTCTACGACTTACGGTTTTCCCCAACTCACGTTAGGGGGCGCTGTTGAGCAGTTAGGCCACGCCCACTTGCGATTACACCAGAATCATAAAATTTTCGTTGGGGGACAATTTTGGGTGAAGTTTGGTGAGTTTTTGAATATGTTAAAGGCCCCAAACGGCCGCGCGAAGTGACGGAAAAATAATAATAATAATAATAATAATAATGAAGAAATCGAGCGATTACAATAGGCCTTCAGCAGAGCTTCGCTGCTTCGGGCCTAATAATGAAGAAATCGAGCGATTACAATAGGCCTTCAGCAGAGCTTCGCTGCTTCGGGCCTAATAATGAAGAAATCCTGCGATTACAATAGGCCTTCAGCAGAGCTTCGCTGCTTCGGGCCTAATTAAAGCTGCAAGCAGCATTGAGGCCCGAAGCAGCTTAGCGCCGCTCGGACCTTATTGAGGCGACCGCGCGAGCTCCAGCTCGTCCGCTCGGTCGCCATTTCGAAGTCTCTCGTGTCTACTCCGCACCAGGGGTGCACACGCACAATAAATCTGGTTCAGATCGGATGATGTCTCACTGAGATATAACAGTTTGAATAATCTAGGGGGCGCTCTGGAGTCACATGTTAAACCACAATATCAATGTGTCCACAAGGGCTCACTGATTATTCACAATAAATTTGGTTCAGATCGGATGATATCTCACTGAGATATAACTATAGAAATAATGTAGGGGGCGCACTTGAGTCAAATGTTAGCCCACCATATCAATGTGTCCACAAGGGCTCACTGATGATACACAATAAATCTGGTTCAGATCGGATGATGTATCACTGAGATATAACAGTTTGAATAATCTAGGGGGCGCTCTGGAGTCATATGTTAAACAACAATATCAATGTGTCCACAAGGTCTCACTGATTATGCACAATAAATCTGGTTCAGATCGGATGATGTATCACTGAGATAGGACTATAGAAATAATGTAGGGGACGCATGAAGCGCAAGTTTGAGGCCTGGCCACGCCCCTTTAGCATAAACGAAAACGCAAACTTTTGATAACTTTTACTGTCCAATGTGTTAAGGGAATGTTAACCAAGTTTAAAGGCAATCCTTCAAAATCCCTAAGAGGAGTTTGTTTAAATACGCAATTCAAAAACATCGGAAAATGACCTTTGACCCAAAATGGCCGACTTTGTTTTTGTTTTGGACCAGGGTTCCAAGAGACTTTTTTGTAGGTCCTGATAATTTACACATGTATACCACGTTTCATAATTCTGGGATAAAGCATGGCTGGGGGCTGATTTTTAAACTAAATTCTAGGGGGCGCTCTGGAAGAATCAGGCCACGCCCACTACATATTGGACTACAGTCCTGTCGAGGGATGGATAAATATAGATCTTAGTGAATTTGGTGTAGCTGGGAGCTTCTATTAGGAAGTTATTTTAGCTTGATGTTTCATGGAGAATGGCCAGATTTGAGGCTTGGCCACGCCCACATGCTTTGACATAGAAAAATTCTTTTGATAACTTTTGACCTTCAATGCCTCAAGATAGTGCTGACCGAGTTTGACGCCTGGATCTCGAAAGCTCTAGGACGAGTTCGCTCAGATATGACGTAAATGAAATAGACCAAATTGTGACTTTGACCTAAGGCCACGCCCACATGCTTTGACTTAGAAAAATTCTTTTGATAACTTTTGACCTTCAATGCCTCAAGATAGTGCTGACCGAGTTTGACGCCTGGATCTCGAAAGCTCTAGGACGAGTTCGCTCAGATATGACGTAATTGATGTTTCATGGAAAATGGCCAGATTTGAGGCTTGGCCACGCCCACATGCTTTGACATAGAAAAATTCTTTTGATAACTTTTGACCTTCAATGCCTCAAGATAGTGCTGACTGAGTTTGACCCCTGGATCTCGAAAGCTCTAGGACGAGTTCGCTCAGATATGACGTAAATGAAATAGACCAAATTTGACTTTGACCTAAGGCCACGCCCACATGCTTTGACTTAGAAAAATTCTTTTGATAACTTTTGACCTTCAATGCCTCAAGATAGTGCTGACCGAGTTTGACGCCTGGATCTCGAAAGCTCTAGGACGAGTTCGCTCAGATATGACGTAAATGAAATAGACCAAATTGTGACTTTGACCTAAAATGGCCGACTTCCTGTTGGCTTTGGACCATTGCTCCAAGAGACTTTTTTGTAGCTCCTGATGAGATACATATGTGTACCAAGTTTCATTATTCTAGGATAAAGCATGGTGTCAATAGACCTTTAAATGTCAAAGTTATAGCGTTTCGTTTGTTTCGGCGAGTACGCCAAGTTCACCGCTCCACCACGCCCCCTGAACATATACGAAAAGTCAATTTTTTTGATAACTTTTAAAGGCCCATGCCTTAACTGCATTCTGACCAAGTTTGAAGCCGATAGGTCGAACGCCTGAGAAGGAGTTCGTCAAAGTTCGACATGAGTAAAACTGAAAAATGACCAAAATTTGACCTTTGACCCAAAATGGCCGCCTACCTGTGCATTTTAGAGGGTACCTCCAATGTACTTTTTTTCTTGAATTGGGGAGATCTACATATGTACCGAGTTTCAGATCTCTACGACTTACGGTATTCCCCAACTCACGTTAGGGGGCGCTGTTGAGCAGTTAGGCCACGCCCACTTGCGATTACACCAGATTCATAAAATTTTCGTTGGGGGACAATTTTGGGTGAAGTTTGGTGAGTTTTTGAATATGTTAAAGGCCCCAAACGGCCGCGCGAAGTGACGGAAGAAGAATAATAATAATGAAGAAATCCAGCGATTACAATAGGCCTTCAGCAGAGCTTCGCTGCTTCGGGCCTAATAATAATGAAGAAATCGAGCGATTACAATAGGCCTTCAGCAGAGCTTCGCTGCTTCGGGCCTAATAATAATGAAGAAATCCTGCGATTACAATAGGCCTTCAGCAGAGCTTCGCTGCTTCGGGCCTAATAATGAAGAAATCGAGCGATTACAATAGGCCTTCAGCAGAGCTTCGCTGCTTCGGGCCTAATAAGCACATGTAAGACAGTTACATGTTGCATGTTGAGACAGGCAGGGAGGATTCTGTCCATGAGACATTCCAGATAGCGACAGTCTGACCAGCCGGCCTCCGATAACGCTCATAGAAAAGTTCTCCGGGGGGGGGGGGTAGCAGACAAGACAAGAGAGCAGCTGTTTTGTCCACAGTAAAGCACATCTCAGGAGAAATTAGATATCCAGCCTTTTTCAAGGCTGTTTCCAAGGGAGTCAGATAAGAATTGACAAATATTTTCACTTCAGGCTCACATTGTAATTTCTGCAGCCTTCAGTCTGTAAGGGCGACTCTGTTCCAAGTGATCCAATTCGGGACTTTTTCCACTGATCCAAGCTCTGACCTCAGATGTTGACCACAGCGTCCAGAGTCCCAATCCGAGGGTGATCTGTTCACCCTCTGGATAAGCTCGCAAACAGCTGATTTCTCGAGGTCACCGCGCAGACCAGACGTCGGGTGCTCCAGGCATTCTCCCTCTTTTACGATAGGCCAGTGCTCCACAAACGCCAAAAAGCAAAGCGCTGCCATCGTAATCCAATATAATCCAGATTCTTCACCTCCACAGAGCACAGCACAGAGAGCGAGACGCACACCATCCACACGCACAGGACTCCATGGCGTATCCTCTCCGTCACTCTGTGAGGGTGGACTGGCTCCCCTTGTGCCCTTTCTGTAGAAATCTTGTTTGTAGAATCAAATGCCCAAACCTCCAATCCATCTTAATTTGCGTTCGAGGTGCTTTGCTGAGGAGCTGCAGGCAGCAGCAGGGGGGGAGGGAACGGGAGAGGAAAGGACTAGCGACTGCCTCCGTCGAGAGCCAAGGTCTAAAGTGTAATTCCTGAGAGAATTGTTATTTAATCAGTTACTTGGTTAATTAAAGACCGTGTAAAGTAAATTTCAAAATTTTCTTCAATACACATTATAAATGTCATAATTGTAATGTTGTAAATGAGTAAAAAGTTTCAAAATTGTAGCTAAATTAATTTTGGAGTTATAGATGAAACTGTGTATAAAGATATGTCTGTTTCAGGATTTTTTAGGCGTGTTTTAAATGTGACCGCGTTTCGTCACGCGGTCTTCTTAAGTATAGCCCCGCCCCCTGCAGCTCCAGCCGTATAAATTGTTCTTCGCCTCGGTGGAGCCGTTCACTCGCGAATCGCAGCCTCTTTCTTTTTTCTTCTACTTTTTATTGCTAAGCCTGTGCCCTACAAGTTCACAAGCTCCTTTTTTGCTAAGAAAATGTGACAGGTCCATTAGGGCTGGGCCATATCATATCGTTACCGGTAATACCGGTATAAAAAGCTTGCCCGGGCAAAAACCTTATATCATGATATGCTAATTTCATGACGTAATACGTCAGGGCGCCCCGCCCCTTAACACCCGAGCAACTGCGCACCTCCCCTCCACCAGTCTACTGGTGTAAAACGCTAATTAGTTACTGCTAAAATGTTAAAAACAACGCGCGCGTCTCAACTTCTCTCCTCCCTGCAGGCACAGACAGCTGTCCCCTCCTCCCCCGCTCCGCTCCGAGCTGCTCCGGTGCTGCTCGGAGCAGCGTGTCCCCGCTGTAAACTGTGTAAACACGCGCGGCTCCACATCACTCCATCAGAGACAGTTCAGTTAAAAAAATGAATCAGAGGAAGCATATGACACGTTCCTGCATGATGAAGCTGAAACATGAAGGTCAGCTGATCAACTTGTAGAAGTTACAGCTCATTTAAAGGAGCTGTATGTAACATTTTTTATAAACATATTTCTTCACTCTGCCACATCTCCTGACAGACTGATGTTAGCCAGGTAATCTCTGAAGAAAAAAAATACTTTAAAAATGATCTGTTATTTAGATTGAAAAAGTCTGCACAAAATATAGATTAAAAAACCACCACAAAAACTAAAGTGCAGCTGTAGTTTTACTTGGAGACTAAATACTTTACTAAATAAAGTAATTTCAGTAAAATTACCACTTAAAGCTTTTTAAAATTTTATATAATACTGCAAAGCAACATGTTAAGTTAATTTTGTCAAATAAATACATTTGATTTTTGTGGGGGGTTATATCACGAAATTCATCGTTATCGTGATAATACTCTGAAATATCACAATATAATTTTTGAGCCATATCGCCCACCCCTAAGGTCCATTGCATACTTAGTTATCAACGTGATAACTCTATATTTTAATCACCAACACAGACCCCGCATGCGATGTGACCGGGTCGGACCGGGTGCAGCGAGTCCGCTCATCTTCTAAAATAGCGCTTATTATTAAACACATAACAGCGGAGTTATGAATTATAGTTGTGTCCTCAACTTTAAAAACAAAACCAGAGTTGTTTGTGCACTAAAAACAGCGTAACTCTTGGAAAAAGGAGCTGCTGTTACAGCCAGAACTCAGATAATAACAGAGCAGGCTGGATCTCTGCTGCACCTGCGCTGAAACCACGCCTACGCGCTGACACGCCCCCAGCGTTTCAGACCAGGGCACATTTATGTTTTTTCCTTATTTTTGAGACAATTTTATAAGGTAAACAATGTTTTTAATCAGTCAGATTTATATGGGTGATTAATAACACATATTTATGCCGTGTGACAAACTCAAAACACACATTTAATTTTACTTTACACGGTCTTTAACAGATTTCTCATGCAGATGAACTAATTGTGTTTTAATTAAGGATGGGGCTGATCCGGTATCAGTATTGGCCTCGGCCTCCTATACCAGCATAATTTATCTATCAGATTTTTCCGATACAATCTGCAGAGATTTCCGATCCATGATGAATGTCTATGTCTACTGAAACATCTCCACATGTGATTCCCTGCTGGCTGCTCTGCAAGGCAGGGAATCAAACTATGGAATGGATTTTCTGAAGGAAATTCATTTCATAGTTTGAAGCCAGCTAAAATTCATTCAACCTTTATTTATACAGGCTAGCCTCGTTGAGCCAAGGGGACTCATTTACAAGAGGGACCTGTCTCACTCACACCCAGGGTCAATTTAGAGTTACCAATCAGCCTAACATGCATGTTTTTGGACTGTGGGAGGAAACCGGAGCACCCGGAGAAAACCCACGCATGCACGGAGAGAACATGCAAACTCCACCCAGAAAGGCCCCCGGACCGGGATTTGAACCGGGGACCTGCTCGCTAATGCCTCTTATCAACAGGTCCTGTTAGCGCTCGTTCGGGCTCGTTCGTAACTAGTTAACAACTAGTTATGGGGTGTACCCACAGGGTCCTGTTCACGTGAAACCGGTCCTATTTTGGTGCCTGCCTCACTGAGGTACAAAGGTCCGGTTCTCTAGGGTCCAGTTATGACATCAGCACAGTGTGGTCACTGATTGGTCAGGGGGCGTAGTCCTAGGTCGGAGGGCGGAGATTCAGTCTTCTCCAGTAGGTGGCGGTATGCACCTGAACGTTGTTTGCAATCCGCCAAGAAGAAGAAGAAGATTCAGTCTTCCAGGAAATGCATGCAAACTGCCATCCCGCCAAACTCTAGAACAACAAGTTGGAGGAGCACATTTTTGAGAATTAACACAGGCTAATAATTATGTCACAACCGTGGTCAAACGCGGAGGTTCAGGCTTTTCTGTATTTGCTGGCCGATGAAAATATTCAGAGGGAGCTGGATGGAGTGACGTGCAATGAAAAGATTTTTCAAGAGGTGTCTGCGCAGGTGAGTGTTTTCTAACTTTAAGCATATTTCCAGTGAGTCATGCAACTGTTTCTTAGCTTTTTTGGACTGCGGAAAGACCGTTTCAGAGACTGACTTCAGGCAACAGCCGAGAGGCTTTTAGGAAAAGAAAAAAAAAGATGGCGGAACGGCTCGTTTCTCTGAAATATAACAAGAAAATCACATAAACAATATTTGTTAGCTCGAAATTGTAGCAGAGGAGGTGTGTCTGAGTCTATCATTTGCTTAATAAATGCACTTTAATGGTCTAATTCGCCGAGTTGGCAGCTGTTTTCAAGGTTCGAAGCAGAGCAGAATGTGGAGTATGGCAGGCCGTTTGAGTCGATAATAGCGAGTGAAGATTCTCAGTCATCCAGGACATGGTAAATTCTAAAAAGTGCAAGGAAGGAAAAAAATAGTCTAAAGCATAGTATAATAAATAAAGTCCAGTTGTTTTTGTCTTGAACTTTTTTGAATTTATCATTATAGCCACGTTTTCATATTACGTGATACAACCGCCAACTTCATGCCATACATGTTACTTCTGTTTTTGTTTTTGGTTTGATTTGGTTCAGTCAGAATAAATGGAAACGGTCATATCTCAGTCCAAAAATGGTTTATAAATATGGGGAAAAATCCATAAATTTGTCACTTAGGCCTATAGGCCTGTATTAATGTGTAATGTGATTTATTTCAGGTTAATCAGTCAGTTCCTGTGTAAAGATCCTCTAGCCGTGGGTGTCCTTGGAGAAGGATGGGACAAGTCACTGCACTGTAAAGCAAGTATGCCATGACAGAAACACTCCAAACTTTGAAAATTACAGATAAAAGCAAAGGACAATGATGTTTAGAGGAGATTATAACAATAATTTTGTGTTGTTTGCCAGATGGGGCAGTGAAAACAGCCAGCCAGACATATGAAGCCATCGCTGAACTGCTGCATCAGGATCTGATCTTGTGACTCCAGACTACACATCAACTGCAGCCGAACAGACCTCAGAGCTTCTCCTGATGCTCTGCTCTCCTGCACCTTGTCCACATTGTGCCAAAGATGTCCTCGGTGCCTCAGTAAAAAAAAAAAACAGTCCTGCATTGACAACACAAACAGGTCCTATGAACTCAGCAGATGTCAAACAAGCTCAGTTTGTGACGGAGCAGGGGTACTGTGACTTCATGGTGTTTTTCATTCAACCTTTATTTAGTCAGGTAAATCTCATTGAGCCTCGTGGACTCTTTTACAAAAGCGACCTGCTACAAACTAAAGAACTTTAGTTCTGGGTCAGATGACTTT
Organism: Garcialebias charrua; assembly: GCA_038048925.1. Classification (NCBI taxonomy): domain Eukaryota; kingdom Metazoa; phylum Chordata; class Actinopteri; order Cyprinodontiformes; family Rivulidae; genus Garcialebias; species Garcialebias charrua. The sequence continues at coordinate 12,934 of JBBPBX010088667.1, forward strand.
ATTCACAGAGGATTGTGTCTGATGGTGAGTTCTTTACAGAAGCAGTGAAAAATGTAGAAATGTTCTACAGGTCAGCATTTTTACCTGAGCTATTGGCCAAATTTTACTTTTAATTATTGTTACATGTTTTGGAACAACAGGTTAAGATTCCAGTGATGATATTTTAAGTTCATATTTCATACATAACTGCAGATTTAGTAATATGTTTTTCTGTTTCTACAAATAACACCAATCTTTCATTTTTTAAAACTGTTACAATTTTATTGACATGTAACATTTACAGTATTTAAATAAAGTTGCTTTGATATTTTGATTGGAATTGATTGATTACATATTGTTAAGTTTATATTACAAATGTTTTAGTTTGGAACACACTTGTTGATCAACTGGGACAATGGAGCGGCGCAGATTTTTTAGGATGCATGCCACTTTCAGTTTTGTCCAAAGTAGTGTACTCCACCATCATCAATGTGTGTATATATAAATATATATGTATATATATATATATATATATATATATATATATATATATATATATATATATATATATATATATGTATATATATATATATATATATATTATATGTGTATATGTATGTACTGTATATATAAATATATATGTATGTACAGTATATATTATGTATGTATGTGTACATATATGTGTATATATACACACATGTATGTATATATATAAACACGTGTGTGTGTATATATATATATACTCACGCATATGTTTGTATGTGTACACATGTATGTATATACAATATATATACATATATGTGTATATATACACACACACATATATATATATATATATATATATATATATATATATATATGTAACCGGATCCTTCCTGCGTTGTGCTGGTTTTATGGATTTATTGATCAGACCGTGACACGGTTTATCTTTAGTCAGGATAGCGGTTTATTCTGGTGGAATAACACACACACAACACCGTGTTACCGACTGCCCTGCTTCAAGTCTCTCCCCACAAGACAACGTGACAAAAGGGCGAATAAACATTCTTATAAAACATACCTGGTGGAATAACACACACACAACACCGTGTTACCGACTGCCCTGCTTCAAGTCTATACAAAACAAAAATGCATGAAAATTAACTTAATAAATCTATAAATAAACTGAATATATTTACATGACAAATAAACAGCACGTACCTCTCCCCACAAGACAACGTGACAAAAGGGGAGAATCCCAGGGGTACAACCAATTTAAAGACAAAACCACAGAAGAAGAAATAAAAGGGAGGGGCTTCTGATCTTAAAGTAACACGGCTGAAATAATGACAGTGGTGTTTCAGTCAGGTAATAATACAATAATACAACAATACAAAAATACTTTTTGTGTAATTATAACAAAAGAGAAGTACAACCAGGTTACATTTACCCCCCTAGAATTACACAAAAATAAAAAAAACAGTGTCAGACAGTACCAGTACAAATATTTTGTGTTCTTTAACAAAGTAATACATCAACATAACAGCTACCCTACAAT
>JBBPBX010088668.1:0-14449 GCA_038048925.1 Garcialebias charrua
TATATATATATATATATCTAAAATAAACTACGACTTATTACTTGTACCACTATCCCTAATTTGTAGTTTTTCACTTATAGCGGAGCTTCAGGGTACAGATCCACCGCTATAAACGAAGGACTACTGTATTAATAAGCAATGGTTTATTGTCAAATATACTGTACATATTTTCAAATATGGGAGTGGTGGTGCAGAGTTTAGAGAAGATGGATCTGTGATCAGAAGATCACTGGTTCAATTCCCGGTACTGACAACATCAAAATGTGTGTGGGAAAGGTGAAGAACCTACACCTGCCTCCACCCTCATTTTTTCCGCTCTGGGCCCTTGAGCAAGGCCCCCATCTTCTCCCCTGGGTGCCCTATAAAGCAGCTCTCTGCTCCACACAGAGGGCTGTGGTAGCTCGGTTGTCTGTGGTTGTGTCAGGAAGGACATCCGGTGTAAAAACAATTGACAAGTCTTTGTGCAACTTAGTTCACTGTGGCGACCCCTGAAAAAGGGAGCAGCTGGAAAAAAAGTATCAAATATCAATTTCAATCAAATAGGTGTTTATGCTATTATTTTCTTGGTTTTTCAAGTTCTTAGCAAACTCTGAAATTTTTTCTTTTTTTCCCCCAAAAATCACCATGTTTGCTATTTCTTTTTCATTCATTCAACCTTTATTTATACAGGTTAGTCCCATTGAGCCTCGGGGTCTCGTTTACAAGAGAGACCTGATTTTAACAAAGTGTGATGACAACAGTGGACAACAAAGACAACAGTAGACATTCATAAAAGAAAGTGTACTAATTAAGAATAACAAATGAAAGAAAATGGTATTAAGAAAACGAAACAAAAACAGCTATCTAGTAAGGCGATGTAGAAATTTAAATACAGAAACCTGTCTGCATTGATTTTTTCCCCCTTGAACTTAACAGATGTTTGAACCATTTAGAGAGGCCAAGGTCGAGAGCTTCATATCTTTTTGTAACATATTCCAGGAAACAGGAGCGGAGTAGAAGAAGACCCTTTTGCCTAGTTCAGTCCTCACTGAGGAAACACTGCAGGTAATAATGTCCTGAGAGCGCACGCTGTAGCTGCACTCACACTGACATGTAGGAAGAGATGACTGTATGTATGTATTTGATCTTAAAGTACTAGCAATAACAAAAAAAGTATTTTTTAAAATAGATTCACTCTGTAGAAACTTTAACCATCCTGATGCATGCTCAATAATCCAGGTAGAAAAATCTAAAAAAGTTAAGTCTGGTCATCTGTTTTTTTGAATGTCCAGATGACCAGACTTAACTTTTTTACACTTTAACCATCCCTACTCAAAAGTATAAAATAATTTAATAGGTCTTTAAAATCAAAATTTTTTATGTCGTTTTTGTTTCGTTTTGGTAAATTGAATAGAATTCCTGCTGCAGACCAGCATTCTCTGATAATTCCAGACTCAGATAAGTGGGAGGATGAACTAAGTGATGAGATGAGAGCACTCACTTCATGCAATCTTCTAGAATAGAATATATCTTTATTGGCATATTTGCACCAAGGTACAAAGTTTTGCAATTGGCGCGCGCACCATCCGAAGAGGGACGTACGCACGGAAGCCGCAGCAGTATAAAACCGCGCCACCAACAATCAGATATGGAAAAAGGAACATACAGTCGGGTAATCATTGGTATTCAAAAAAAGAATCTATCACATTTTGTCTTAGGACACTCTATGATAAAGTCGAAAAAACTCTACCAGCTTTTAGCACGAATAAGACAAGACATGTTGCATTTCATGGCAAGCAGGGAGATAGTCCGTGAGTAATCATTTCAGATAAGCACAGTCTGTAGATGGCCTCAGCTCGGCTCCATCTGAATGCACACGGAGACCTCTGGGGGGAGGGGGGCAGCGAGTTCTCAACAGCTTTCACTCCAGGAGAAGTTTGCAGTCAGCCTTCTTTTCAAGGTTGCTCAGAGTCCCGATTAGATTAGTCGCTTTATTTATTTTCAGGCCAGGCTACAGTGTACTTTTGACTGCAGCCTTGAGTCCAGGTGCTGTTCAGGTCCAAATCCGAATCATGTGAGGTTCCGAGCTACAAATCCCCATCCCCTGATGGGTCGGCTGTAAACAAGTCCCAAAACGCATCGCAGGTCCACGGCTGTCCACCGCTGCTCCCATCATGGGGTTCAGCTCGTACAACAGCTGGGTCGTTGAGGTTCTCTCTGTTCTCTCTGTTTTTGTCCTAATAGCTAATGACAACAGCAGCTTTCTTGTTGCTCCTATTCATGATTGTAAAATGAAAATAATAAATAAAAATAAAATAGAGCTTGTCCACCAAGCATACTGAATTATTTCTCAGTTTGGGGAATTGCACGTTTCTAAAATATAGGTTTTTCATTACATTTCTGCTCAAAATGAATGTGATAAATTATAATTTGTTACTTCTCACACATATTTATATACAATTCATTTTAGTAATGATAAAAACATTCTAAGCCTTTCCTTGATTGTTAAATTGTTTTTTTTATTTTTTAGATTTTCATTTTGTAAATAATTTAAGCTTCAAGTAGTATAACACACTTCGCAACTGTATCCTAAATTTGTAGTTTTATTTAGTTGTTAGTGTTTTTATTAAAGCAATTGGTCTCCTTTTCAGAAAGTGAAAGTAGAGGTATGTTTGTGCAACTTCAAGCAGTGTTGTTTTTGTTGACGTAACGTTAACGAAAAATTTTCGTCAACGCCCCCTTTTTTCATGACAATAACGAGACTGTAACTAAATAAACTTTGTTCTTTAATGATTAAAACATGACGCAATTTGTGTGAGTTTTCGTTGACGAGACGAGACTTAACGAAAATGTTAGTCTGTGGTCCGTCAATAATTTATATTTCTGCCTATAATTATATTCTGTGTCGGAAAGTCAGCTGTTTGGTCACGCCCACCACCACCGCGGTGCTGCTGCGCCGCGCGCTCACTCACTGTGACTTCCTTTTCAACCTGGACCATGGCAGAAGCTGCACGTTGCATGAAGGGGCTCGGTGCACTGCCCAGACACTCTCAGCGCACAATAAAATCTGTGCGCGCATCCAAATTTACTCGTCAGCTCGCAGATACGCTTCAACTTATAATGATTAATGGACAGCGATTACATCCAATCACATTGAAGCTCGCGTTGTTTTGCCCAATCATTAACAGGAAAGGCGGGTCCAAAACAGCAAGCAAGCTTGTGTGCGGCTTCACAGTCAATCATGTGGAAGACAGAGTTCGTCAAACTAGGACAAAATACTGTATAGTTTTACTTTAGAAACAAGTGGCGCACTGCCTCAATTTCTCCTCCAACTCAAGTGTCTGGCACCTCCTCTGACTGACGATGTGTCCTCCTTTTGGAGCGAATCATAGCGCAGGTATGTGGAAATGATTTCAGCAGTAAAGACTTTGCATCTCAGCGACTCAGTGTCAAAACTACAGATTTTAAATCTCGTTGTTAGGTCAAGTAAACTCAGAGTTATGATCAATAGTCCACACCATGTCTTTTATCTGAATGAATGAAGCGTGCGTGTTACAGCGAGAAGCTGCGCCCCCCACCCCTCCTCTCACACTAGACACACACACACACACACACATAAACAACGTCCACCCTCAGATATATTTATTTGAGGCTGACAGTTTAATTTAAAACTGTTTAATTTAAGACTGTTTAATTAAGAAGGTTGATTTTCCCTCTGAGGAACATGAATAAATAAAGTTAAAGGGTTAAAACTGTAATTCAAATTAGATAATAAAGTAAACAGGTTTTTGAGCTGCGTGCATTCAGCTAAGAGCTGCAATATAAAGAATAAAGATCAATTCATTGTGAAATGATTCTTTATGTTTTTTTTTTTTTTTTCATTTTAAGTGGGGCAAATCACTTATATTAAAAGCAAACTCATGGAAGTTGCTGCTGTAATCTGATTCTTTTAATAAGCCATGTAACTTTCTATGATCCCAGATTTATAACAGGCAAGCACGTCCTGGTGTTGCTCAGTGGTCGTCAGTTTGCTCAGAGAGCTTGTGTGTATGCCCAGACACGTGTCAGGAATGCATCTGATTTGTGATTAAGATCATGGGTCAGCTTTTCTAAAGGAAGGATGACAGATCCTCAAATTAATCCGTACTCAAATTAATTTGTAAAGACTAATATGTTTTTTTTTAAAGACTAAAACTAGACTTAAATTTTTTAAGTTTTTGTCGACTAAAACTTAACTAAAACCCTTAAATATAGAAATGACTAAAGCAGACTAAAACTAAGAAGTATTTTAGTTTAAAAGACTATGACTAAAACTAAAATCAAAATGGCTGTCAAAAACAACACTGACTTCAAGGATGTTTGTGCTTTTAAACTCGGCTGTAAAGAGATTATGTTTTCAGACGGGGAAAGACGAAGTGCTGCTGATGAAAGTGGTCATCTTTCAGTTTTGTTTTGTTGAACACTACGGAGCAAGATGACTGCTCCATTTGTCTTTTTATATTTAACAAATTCAGCCTGTCCTGATGCTGCTCAATAATCCAGGTAGATAAATCTATCAAGGTTAAGTCAGGTCCTCTGGACAGATTCTTCTTTGTTGAAACAAAGACTATCCAAAAGACTTCTTCAGTCTGAGGAGCTGCAACAATCTCAGTCTTATGCCCTCTCTCATAGTGGATCAACCAGTTTGTTGTTGACATCCAGAATCAGCTGTTCACATGATAAAGGAAGACCACCAGCCTAATAATTGACTGTTAGTATAAAATCTGAGAAGATCAACAAAAAGAAACAAGAACAGCATCATGAAAAAAACTTTAAAAATCCATGAATCTAAAATACACAAATAAACCAGGATTGACATAATTAGAGTCTAAATATCATAGTTTCCAAACTATAAGTCACTACTTTTTTCTCAGGCTTTGAACTACACGGCTTATACAATGCTGCGGCTAACTTATGGATTATTTTTTTTTGGACAGTCTAATGAGCTTCATGCTGCCAAAATATTTAGCCTCGTCACACCCGGGCAGTCACATAGCTGCCCAATACATGTCTCTTTTGCGGGGTGGGTCCTCGTGATTCAATGAGACTACCTGTATAAATAAAGTTTCAATAAAAATATATGGCCAATTAAATTACTGAACAGGTCACAGTGGACCATTGAAATGGGGAGTGGAGGAGAAAATGGGGAGGGAGGGAAGGAGGAAGATGAAGACTCATTGAGACTACGAAAAATTGAGACTACCTGTTTAATAAAGGTTGAATGAAAATGACTTCCACATAGGCTACTGTATTTTATTATATTTTTAACCAGCCATGTTACAGTCACTGTTCAGAAAAAAAAATACTGTATGTATTTGTGTATGTTACTTAATTAAAAGTTAAAAAAATCTTTCTATGTAAATATCTCATGTTACAACATGGACACCCCCGACTTATAGACAAGCGCGGCCTATATATGTACAAAATTGTTATTTTTTTTAATTTAGTGGGTGTGGCTTATATTTGGGTGCGCTCACTAGTCTGGAAACTACGGTACTTTCTGAAGGCAGTATAAATTACATTTTAAGGAGAAAACCACAATCTTAGAGTGTTAATTTTTATTTATAAAGGCCAAAGCAAACAAAGAAAACAGTGAGTGTAAAACTTTCCTGTTTCCATAGAAATGAAATGAGTAACCAGGTGCTGATCATACCTTATCATATCTCACCATGTAATAAACTGCACTCACTGAATAAGACTTAGTGATCTTTTGATTGTAGCAACACAAGAAAACATTTGTGACTAATGTGCAATTTTACATTCACATTGTCCTCATCTTAGATTCTTGATTTAAATGATAAATGCACAAAGCATCAGTTAACATCTGATATATTGATATGATAGATTGGTTTGCCGTTGTTGAAAAGTGCTAGTTTTAATTTGGATTAACTGGAAAACACAACTTGCTTGAAAGCTTACAGAGTCGGAGAGATTTACCGTATTTTCCGGAATATAGGTCACGGTTTTTATCATTTTTGCATGCCCTGCGACCTATATTCAGGTGCGACCTATTTATGGCTTTTTATAAAATAAGCTGATTTGTAATCATTTATTAACAAAAATTAAACTGAGACACACTCTTACAATAATGTCAGCTAACAAATATATTTTTTAGGTGTTTATCCTGCTAAAATTATTCATTTATTAAAGAAAAGTTCAGCTCAGACACATATTTGCTATAATTTTTATCAAACAAATAATTGTTTTTAAGTGTTAATCTTCTTAAAAGCCTTGCTGTGCGCTCCTGTGGCAGACATTTGCAGCAGAGCTAAACACGGTCCACATTTTGACGTAGGTGCGACCTATATATGGATTTTTCCAATTCTTTGGCAATAATTGGACAATGCGACCTATATTCAGGTGCGACCTATATTCCAGAAAATACGGTATTTGTCATACACACCACGTGTGGTGGAACGAGATTATGTATGCAGGGTCCAGTTACATCCAACAATAAAATGTAAATGAAAAACAGTAATACGATTTAAGATATGAACTAAGAAAAACGTTAACCAAAAATACACTAAGCACTAGTAGTAAAAAACAATACATCAAACAGCAGCACAAACATGAGTCTGTTTTAAGCAGATGAGCATAAATGAACACGGCAGCATGAAACAGATCAGCAGCAACATGAAGTGATATTTCACAGTGAATATTCTGGTTAGATGTTCATGAGTCTAACAGCCTCAGGGTAGAAGCTGTTCCTCAGTCTAGTGGTTCTACACTTAATGCTCCTCAACCTCCTTCCTGAGGGGAGTGGGGCAAAAAGTGTGTGTGCTGGGTGAGTGGGGTCTTTCATGATGCAGGTGGCTCTCTTCCTGCATCTGGAGGTGTAGATGTCTGTGATGGTGGGGAGACTGACTCCAACAGACTTCTGTGCAGCCTTCACCACTCTCTGCAGAGCTTTTCTTTCTGCAGCTGTGCAGCCTCCATGCCACACGTTGATGCTGGAGCACAGGATGCTCTCCACTGCACACCTGTAGAAGGAGGTGAGAACTGGGCTTCCCAGTCCAGCTTGTCGCAGTCGCCTGAGGAAGTAGAGTCTCTGATGAACTTTTTAAATAATAATAATAATAATAATTGTCTAAGCTTGTCATCTGCGTATGTTTCCCATACACAGACGAAATTCGTCTCTGCATTTAACCCAACCACCTACCAGGCGGTGCAGTGAGCAGCCATAGAAGGCGCTCGGGGAGCTGGAGAAATAGGTGTGCACTCATAGACACCCCAAGATGTGTAGTGGCCGGGACGCGAACCCGCGTCCTTCGGGTCCCAAGTCAAACGCCCTAACCACTACACCATCTTGGCTCCAGGCTGATAGTGTTTCCTCAGCTGAGGTTGTCATTCATGTGTACACCCAAGCACTTGTAGCTGGAGACCACTTCCACCACAGATCCTCTTGTGTTCAGTGGGGTGTGGGTGTGTTTGTTCATTCTGAAGTCAACATTCATCTCTCCTTTGTCTTCTTCACATTGATGTGAAGGTTATTCTCTTTGCACCAGCTCTCCAGATGTTCCACCTCCTGTCTGTAGCTGGACTCATCATTGTTTGTGATGCATCCCACCACAGCTGTATCATCTGCAAACTTTACAATATGACAGCCTGGATGAGTTGGTGCAAATCATACATGAGCAGAGTGAACAGGAGAGGGCTCAGCATACATCCTTGAGGAGCGCCAGTGCTGAGGGTTATGATGGAGGAGGAGAAGTTGTGGATCCTCACAGACTGTGGTCTGTTCATTAAGAAGTCTAGGACCCAGCTGCAAATGGAGGCACTTAGTCCTAGTCCATACCTGATGATATCAAAGTTCATGCTCAGCAATTCAGGTAAAAAAAATCCATCAAAGTTTTCAGGTCCTCTGGACAGTTTCCCCCCCCCCCCTGATTGTGATTTGTGAGCAAAGCCATTTGCCTGGTTCAATAAACCTACAACTTTGGTTGAGATACTAGATTTGAAGGTGCTCCCTATCATCTTGTATCATTCGGATTTTCTTTTGCTCCAATAATTAAAATTACACTAAATCATAAACTAAACGTACAAGAAATTATAATAATAAATGTCAAAGATTTCTAAAATACAGTCAGAAAATATTTTTTTGAGCTCACTGAATGTTCGATGAACTGCAAGAGTCACACTTCTGCTGCTTGTTATTCCGTTTCCATGATGTTCCTTTACTTTTCATCTGATCTTATTCCAGTTTACATGCCTCGAGTCCAGCATATGCAAACACACACCAACAGAATGAAACACAGATGGACACACAAAATAACCAGCTTTTGTCACTGCAGATTATCACGTCACGCCGTGTCAGAGCACTGTGTCTTTCAGCTTTGACTGTCGGGGAAGCATCACATCAACCTCTAATTATACATGTAATCACATAATTCCTTCCTTTCATTATTGCACCATTCATGCTCGCGTCTCTTGTTGTTAGGCGCCTCGTTAGGCTCATGACGCCGACTGTTCTTGGACAGCAGTGAGAGAAAGCAGTTGGCACCAGTGACGCTAATGAACAGCATTCAGGCTCAGTCTTGTGTGTGTTGTTGAGTCAGTAGCTGAAAGAGTTAAATAAATGTCATTTATTTGTGCGTGGTTCAGTTGTTACTGAACAAAACAATAATTTAGCTGTGTTCCGTTTATTATAGCGCATCCTGCTGACTGTGGCTTGGTGGTTTTTAGGCTAATATTTAGTGTAAGAATGTCAAGTTCAAGTTCAAGGTTCTTTATTATCATTTGCATCACATGTAGTACATGAGGTGGAACAAAATTGTGTACTCAAGGTCCCAGTTACACCCCAAAGTAGCTAAAATTTAAAGTATAAAAATAAACTGTACGGTATATAAAGATACCCTGATGCATGCTTAATAATCCAGGCAGAAAAATCTAAAAAAGCCAAGTCTGGTCCTCTGGACATTCAAAAAACAAAACAAAACAATAAAAATTGTAGAAACGTTTTGTCTTTTGTCCGAAAGACTTCCTCAGTCTGAAATGCTGTTTTCAGCTCAGTCTTATAAATAGCACCTTCTCACAGTGGATCAACCAGTTTGCTGCTGCCAGCCGAAACCAGCTGCTCACATGATCAAGGAGGACCATCAGCCTAACGATGGATCGTTAGCACCCTGATGGTTGTTTGCTATTCACAGAGGGCTGAGTGATATGCTACGTTCACACCGAACGCGTTTTGAGCTGCAGGAGCGGCCGGTTTACATGCAAAGTCAATGGGGGACGCGCCTCTTGGTGTCGTGCGTCGCGTCACGTCCGTTTTGAGCGGCGCGGAAGGGGCGGCAGAGCGTTTTCTGTGCATGCGGTGCCCGCGTCAGCCACTGCCGCTTGAGTTGAAAAATCTGAACTTTCGCCGCTCAACGCGTCTTGACAACCAATCAGGGAGAGTCAGTTATGTGATGCGGTAACGAGGGGATGGATGTTGCGCAAGTGTGACATATTGTTTGTGAGACACATAAACAACCCGCAAATTCGTGTTCAAGTATGGAGCAGCTCCTGGATTAAATGGTGAAACTCACCTAAGTCCGAACGCCTCTGAATTGTTTCGTGAACCCAGACACGGCGCCTTGCACGTCGTCGGCGTGCTACTTTACTCAGTAAATACATTAAGCCAATTGTCTCCAGTTCATCCGCCATTTTGAGAACAGACAACAACAAAACATCAGACCGGAAAAAGAATCAAGACGCTCCTCCCACACGCCACCGCCGCTGCTGCTTCTCGTTCCGGTCTGAACACCACTGCATCCAGTGCGTCCACCTTGAGGCGTTTCGCGCTTTTTGGCCGCTCAAAACATGTTCATTGTGAATGTAGCAATACTAGCAATAACAGCATTGTAAGAGGGGGATAGTTGAACACAGAGGCCTTCACCTCTGTTTAATGATGGACAGTCTATTTTCACAAAGATGGCCTCTTTTACTCCTCTCTCAAACCATCGTTCCTCTCTATCAAGGATGTGAACATCTTCATCCCTGAAAGAGTGACCGCTGGCCTGGAGATGAGTGTAGACCGCAGAGTCCTGACCTGATGATGTTGATCTTCTGTGCTGTATATAAAGATCTAAGATATACTAGGGATGCACTAATCTACTTTTTTTTTTAAACTTCTGATCCGATCCCGATACCTTAATCTGGATATCGGCTGATAGTGATACTATTCTGATATCATCATCATTATTTATTTTATATGAGGCTGTAATAATCTCCTCTCCACAGGCAAGCACAAGTTGTACACATATATATATGCATGCATGTCCAAAAAGGCAAATTGAGGTAAGTTTTATTCATGTTGGCTAAGTTTCAAAGTTAGAATTAAATCATGCTAACACAAAACTTTTTTTAAATTCCTAGCTTTAAAGTGGATATTAAAGTGATCAAATGGCTTCAAACATCTAAGTTCATGGCAAAAACCAACACAGACATGTTTCTGTTTTTAGTATTTTATACGGCTTTATAATGTACCGGTAGCTGTTTTTTGTTTATTTTTTTATATATCATTTTCTTTTATTTGTCCAATTCATATGCTTTTTTATGATTGTCTACTGTTGTACTGATATTTCCTGGAGGGTAAATGTTACACTGAGAGGTGTGGTGTGGAAAAGAGGAGACATCAATTGGGTTTTGCTGTGCAACAAACACGTCTGGTTTAATGTTTTCAGGCATCAAAGACAACATCAGCTCCCAACATGGCATGCCTTCAATCAGAGACTCTCCCCACTTAGCAGTCCACTCCTATATATATACCCAGTCAGACCCGCCTTCAATTCAGATTGGCCAGTCATCTCAGCCTTCCAGAATGGAAAAGACAACAAAGTTAATTATCACAAACAATCTAAACAACAATTATTGTTAATGGAATATTGAGCAAACATTTAATATGCAGATGAACAATGAACAATTTACTATTCAGATTATGCTTGTAATTGAATACTTTGATTTTCAGTTCTCCACCAATCAAACTCCTGCTCTCATCAGCTCACTTCCTATATAAGAGCTGGGTTTGAGGCGGGCTTCCTCTTTAGCTGAAACACAAGATGGCTGCCACAGAGGACACACCCACATGGTAACAAACATTTCAGTGTTACTTTGACACCCAACTAAATGTTCACCACCCCACACAGGAAGTAAAACAAACAAGTTAAAGAAGAACTTAGTGCTTCTTAACATTTACTCACTTCCTCCCCCTCTGGTCTAGACATCTCAGGCAAACGAGAAAGGTAGTCAGCAATAAGGTTTTTCTTACCTGGACAATGCTGTACAGTGAACTGGTATGGCTGGAGGGCAAGACACCAGCGTAGTATTCGAGCATTCTGATGCTGCTTGGAGTGCATCCATTTCAATGGTCTGTGATCAGTTTGAAGAGTAAACTCTCTTCCAAGGAGGTAATACCTTAATGAGTCCACAGCCCACTTGATTGCCAGTCCTTCTTTTTCCACTGTGGAGTAGTTTTTCTCCCGGTCAAACAACTTTTTACTTAAGAAAAGGACAGGTTTTTCTTCACTGGCTTCTCCTTGAGCCAATACTGCTCCAAGGCCAACATTTGAAGCATCCACTTGTACAACAAATGGCTTGGAAAAGTCAGGACTCTGCAAAACAGGAGCTTGACATATTTGTTTCTTTAAACATTGGAAGGCATGTTCACAGTCCTCCGTCCATATAATCTTAGAGGTGGATTTCTTTGTTAACTCAGTGAGAGGGGCTGCCAAGGTTGAGAAATGGGGAATAAATCTTCTATACCATCCAACTAAACCCAAAAAGGACCTAACTTGTTTCTTTGTTCTGGGTATAGGGATTGTTTGAATAGCTTCCACCTTTTCAACTTGTGGTTTTATTTGCCCATGACCAACAAGGTACCCTAGGTACTTCACTTCTTCCTGGGCCCAGGCGCACTTGTTCACATTCAGAGTCAAACCAGTCTTCTGGAGCTTTGCCATCACAACCTTGAGGTGTTGTAGGTGATCCTTCCAAGACTCACTGTAAATCACAACATCATCCAGATAGGCAGCAGCAAACTTTGAGCAATCATTAAGGATAATGTCCATCAATCTTTGAAATGTAGCTGGTGCTCCATGAAGACCAAAGGGTAGAACAGTATAATGAAATAAACCCATTCCTGGAATTTGGAATGCTGTGTACTCTTTACAAGATGGATCTAAAGGCACTTGCCAGTAACCTTTACACAAATCCAAGGTTGTGAAGTATTTGGCTTTTCCTAATCTTTCCAGTAGCTCATCAATGCGGGGCATGGGATAAGAATCAAAACAGGAAATGCTGTTTAGCTTTCTCAGGTCTGAACAAAATCGAAGATGAGTCGAGTTTTTCTTAGGAACAAGCACAATGGGATTCGACCACTCACTCCTTGATGGCTCTATTACTCCCATTTCCAGCATCGTTAGAACCTCCTTTTTCAATGGTTCCATCATTCTTTCTGGAATCCTGTAAGGCTTCAGACGAACAGGTTTTGTGTCTTTTAAAGTTATTTTGTGTGTTATGACATCAGTTCGCCCAGGTGCATCTGCAAACAGAGATGGAAACGATTGTTTAATCTCACCCAACTGATGCCACTGACCTTCAGTCAGATGTTCAGGAGCCTCTTCAGATTTAGCTACTTCTCTGGATGGACTCATCTCAGCTTCTCCAACCTCCAAAATACCACTGTTCTCGGGTTGAACATCTTGTACCATCAGGACTTGTTTCACATCCATTTCAGGAACATTCTTCTCATGATACTCCTTTAACAGGTTAACATGGAGCAGTTGCTTTGACTTACGTTTGTCTGGACAGATGATTTCATACGTCACTGGACCTGTTTTTCTTGCCACAGTATAGGGTCCTTGCCATTGAGCTAGTAACTTAGTTGGTCCAGTAGGCAAAAGCACTAACACTTTCTGGCCAGTCTTGAGCTCCCTTTCACGGGCATGTTTGTCGTACCATACCTTTTGCTTGTGCTGTGCCTTTTGCATATGGTCTTTGACTTTTTCTCTGTATGTTTCCAGTTTTTCTCTCATCTGCAGAATATAAGAGACGATGTTTGATGCTGGCGAAGCCACTTCAGCTGATCCCAGTGCCACTCCAGCCACCCAGTTCTCCTTCAGCATGTCCAAAGGGCCTCTAACCTGTCTTCCATACAGGAGCTCGAAAGGAGAAAAACCAGTTGAAGCCTGTGGTACTTCTCTGTATGCAAACAAAAGAAAAGGCAACCATTTATCCCAATCTTTACCAGTATCATCAATAAACTTTCTCAACATTTGTTTTAATGTCCCATTAAAACGTTCCACCAATCCGTCTGTTTCTGGGTGGTATGGAGTAGTTCGAATACCTTTAACACCAAGTTGATCATAAAGAGTTTTCATCAAATGTGACATGAAATTAGTACCTTGATCAGTAAGAATCTCCTTTGGGATGCCAACTCTAGAAAAAAGGTCTACTAAACACCGGACAATGTGTTTAACCTGCATAGAGCGTAATGGATAAACATCTGGATATCGGGTTGCATAATCACAAATGACTAATGCGTACCTATGGCCATTACTACTTTTAGGCAGAGGACCTATTAGATCCATGGCTATTCTTTCATAGGGTACAGACATGATTGGTAAGTTTTGCAATTGGGCTCGATCGGAAACTTTGGTGGGAGCTACTAGCTGACAGTCATGACATGTTTTGCAGTAATCAACCACATCTTTGTACAATCCTGGCCAATAAAAACGTTGTGCAATACGATGATAAGTTTTTGCCTGTCCTAGGTGTCCTGACCATGGAACAGTGTGGCCCAAATGCAAGATTACTGAACGGTACTCTTTTGGCACTACAAGTCTGGGTTCTTCAATGTCTGCCAGATACAAAAGGTTATCCTTTATGATGAAAGGTTCCCCAGTTAGCTCCACAGTATATTCTTTTCCACCATCTACTTGGCATGCTTTCTCAAAGAGAGGTTTTAACGAAGGATCATTTGCTTGAATTTCTTTAAAGTTACTAGGAATTTGTTGCTGGAGATCAATAGGTGGGGTTGTAGGCAAGATTAGATCAGAAAATTTTGACCTACCAATATTTTTATTTTTCTCCTGTCTACGTTGTTGTTTTGTTTTCTTGATTTTACTTCCACCTTCATACAAATCATCATCTGCTTCTGGCAGAGGTTCTAAACCCTTTTTCATAGAACGCGTGATGACAGCACAGGAATATGCCCCAGAGTTCTGTTGAACTAAACTGTCTAAAATTGGCAAATCTTCCCCCAGAACAACATCATATGCCAACTGATTCAAAACTCCAACAGTCAACATAAAAGCTTGGCCTTCCACTTCAATAGTAACTTCTGTTGTTGGATAATCTTTCTGACATCCATGAACACAAGTAATGTTTACAGGCTTATTGAAGTTGGGCAGTACATTGCTTAACAAAGAGGATTTCACTAGAGTTTGCGAGCTAC
>JBBPBX010088669.1:0-14449 GCA_038048925.1 Garcialebias charrua
TACACAATTCTTGAAACGGCTCTAAACACTCTAGATCTGTAGTAGAAGCACTACTGTTAGTATTTATCAAGTGCTGACATTCCCATGCCCATGGATAGTGTGTTTAAACATCTGATCCGAGCTGCGAGTGAGCTGCCAAATGACAGAAAATGATTGACCAGCATGCGGAGCAGAAACAATGTGTTGCTGATAAAACATTAAATCTGGACACAGAGTCCAGAGCCACGGTTTTAAAAAATGGTAGTCTTTTCCTGTCTGCATCAAATTAATATGAATTGAAATTTAATTTTAAATACCTTAAAGCTGGCAAATAATTTGTGTAAACTTGGTTTATTAGTGGGCAGCACAGTGGCACAACTGATAGAGCTGCTGCCTCAGTGAGCAGGTGACCCTGGTTCAAATCCCAGTCCAGGGGCTCCTCTGGGTGGAGTTTGCATGTTCTCTCCGTGCATATGTGAGTTTTCTCCGAGTACTCCAGTTTCCTCCCACAGACCAAAAACATGCATGTTAGGCTAATTGGTAACTCTAAATTGTCCCTAGGTGAGAGTGAATGGCTGTTTGTCTCGTTTGTTTCTATGTGGCCCTGTGATGGACCTGTGAACTGTCCAGGGTGTATCCCACCCCGCGCACAGTGATTGCTGGACATGGGCACCGGCGAACCCCGCAACCCAAAAAGGAAGAAGCGGGTAAAGATAATGGATGGATGGTTCATTAGTCTGTTCTTATTTTTTATTTTTCCAGAATGAACAATCAAAAACTCCAAATTATCTCCTGTTTCCAGTTTTTTTTTTGTTTTTTTTTTGTGGTCCTTTTGAATATTTAGCTTATATTTCTGCACTAAAGAAAGAATAAAATTATATGGATGGGGATGCAGGCTTGAAGGGCTATACTCATGTTGCTGTACTTGCTGTTCCAGTGTATCCTGGGATTTATAGTGTATCACAAAAGTGAGTACACCCCTCACATTCCTGCAGATATTTAAGTTTTCATGGAACAACACTGACAAAATGACACTGACACAATGAAAAGTAGTCTGTGTGCAGCTTATACAGTATAACAGTGTAAATTTATTCTTCCCTCAAAATAACTCAAGATGCAGCCATTAATGTCTGAACCACCAGCAACAAAAGTGAGTACACCCCTAAGAGACTACGTCCAAATTGAGCACTTTTGTCATTTTCCCTCCAAAATGTCATGTGACTCGTTGGTGTTACTAGGTCTCAGGTGTGCATAAGAAGCAGGTGTGTTTAATTTTGTAGTACAGCTCTCGCACTCTCTCTCATACTGGTCATACTGGTCACTGAAATTTACAACATGGCAACTCATGGCAAAGAACTCTCTGAGGATCTTAAAAGATGAATTCTTGCGCTACATGAAGATGGCCAAGGCTACAAGAGGATTGCCAACACCCTGAAACTGAGCTGCAGCACAGTGGCCAAGATCCTCCAGTGTTTTAAAAGAGCTGGGTCCACTCAGAGCAGACCTCGCGTTGGCCGTCCAAAAAAGCTGAGTGCACGTGCTCAGCGTTGCATCCAAATGTTGTCTTTGAAAGATAGGTGCAGGAGTGCTGTCAGCATTGCAGCAGAGATTGAAGAGGTGGGGGTTCAGCCTGTCAGTGCTCAGACCATGAGCTGTACACTACACGAAATTAGTCTGCATGGC
This sequence comes from Garcialebias charrua, assembly GCA_038048925.1. NCBI lineage: Eukaryota > Metazoa > Chordata > Actinopteri > Cyprinodontiformes > Rivulidae > Garcialebias > Garcialebias charrua. The sequence goes on from JBBPBX010088669.1 coordinate 1,663, forward strand.
CCTCATCCCAGAAGGAAGCCTTTTCTGAAGTCTGTACACAAGAAAGCCTGCAAACAGTTTGCTGAAGACATGTCAACAAAGAACGTGGATTACTGGAACCATGTCCTATGGTCTGATCAGAGTCAGAGAGTCTTTATTGTCATTTGCACCGCATGTGGTACATGTGATGAAAACGAGATTATGTACACAGGGTCCCAGTTACATCCAACAACAAATGCAAGAGAAAAACAGTAATAACATCTAGGATTAACTAAGAAAAACATCAACTAGAAATACACTAAGCCCTAATGTAGTAGAAAAACATCATTATAAACAGCAGCACGAACATGAGTCTGTATGAGCAGATGGTCACAGATGAACACAGCAACAAGAAAACAGATCAGCATCAGCATGATGTGATATTTTGCAGTGTTTATTCTTATTGTTTATTTATTCATGAGTCTAACAGCCTCAGGGTAGAAGCTGTTCCTCAGTCTAGTGGTTCTACATTTGATGCTCCTCAACCTCCGTCCTGAGGGGAGTGGGGCAAAGAGTGAGTGTGCTGGGTGAGTGAGGTCTTTCATGATGCAGGTGGCTCTTTTCCTGCATCTGGAGGTGTAAATGTCTGTGATGGTGGGGAGACTGACTCCAACAGACTTCTGTGCAGCCTTCACCACTCTCTGTAGAGCTTTCCTCTCTGCAACTGTGCAGCCTCCATGCCACACATTGATGCTGGAGCACAGGATGCTCTCCACTGCACACCTGTAGAAGGAGGTGAGGACTGGGCTGCTCAGACCAGCTCGTCTCAGCCGTCTGAGGAAGTAGAGTCTCTGATGACCTTTCTTGATCAGGCTGGTGGTGTTGTTGCTCCAGCTGAGGTTATCATTCAAGTGTACACCCAAGTATTTGTAGCTGGAGACCACTTCCACTGCAGATCCACTTATGTTCAGTGGGGTGTGGGTGTGTATGTTCCTTCTGAAGTCCACAATCATCTCCTTTGTCTTCTTCACATTCATGTGAAGGTTATTCTCTTTGCACCAGCTCTCCAGGTGTTCCACCTCCTGTCTGTAGCTGGACTCATCATTGTTTGTGATGCATCCCACTGTATCATCTGCAAACTTAACAATATGACAGCCTGGATGTGTGGCTGTACAATCATATGTGAGCAGAGTGAACAGAAGAGGGCTCAGCACACATCCTTGAGGAGAGCCAGTGCTGAGGGTTATGGTGGAGGAGGAGAAGTTGTGGATCTTCACGGACTGTGGTCTGTTTGTTAAGAAGTCTAAGACCCAGTTACAAATGGAGGGGCTTAGTCCAAGTGTGGATAGTTTGTCTATCAGAGTTTGGGGGATCATGGTGTTGAAGGCAGATGTGAAGTCCACAAAGAGCAGACGCACGTATGAGTCCTTCTGATCCAGGTGGGTGAGAGCAATGTGGACCACAGAGGAGATGGCGTCCTCTGTTGATCGGTTCTCGCGGTATGCATATTGATGAGACCAAAATTAATTTGTTTGGTTCAGATGGTCTCAAGCATGTGGCGGCAGTCAGGTGAGGAGTACAACATTAAGTGTGTGATGCCTACAGTCAAGCATGGTGGTGGGAATGCCATGGTCTGGGGCTGCATGAGTGCAGCAGGTGCATTACATTGAGGGACACATGAACTCCAATATTTACTGTGAAATACTGAAGCAGAGCATGATCCCCTCCCTCCGGAAACTGGGTCGCATGGCAGTGTTCCTGCATGATAATGACCCCAAACACACCTCTAAGACGACCACTGCTTTACTGAAGAGGCTGAGGGTAAAGGTGATGGACTGGCCAAGCATGTCTCCAGACCTAAACCCAATAGAACATCTTTGGGGCATCCTCAAGCGTAAGGTGGAGGAGCACAAAGTCTTGAATATCCGCCAGCTCTGTGATGTCATGAAGGAGTGGAAAAGCATTCCAGTGGCAACCTGTGAAGCTCTGGTGAACTCCATGCCCAGGAGAGTTAAGGCAGTTCTGGTAAATAATGGTGGCCACACAAACTATTGACACTTCAGGAACTTTCACTATGGGGTGTACTCCCTTTTGTTGCTGTTGGTTCAGACATTATTGGCTGTATCGAGTTATTTTGAGGGAAGAATAAATTTACACTGTTATATAAGCTGCATACAGACTACTTTTCATTGTGTCAAAGTGTCATTTTGTCAGTGTTGTCCCATGAAATCATATACATGTACAGTACTTAAATATCTGCAGGAATGTGAGGGGTGTACTCACTTTTGTGATGCACTGTATTTTTAGTTGTGTGCTGTACACCTACTGGTGGTTATTTTAGATGAATTATGTCTGGTCTTTACCTTAACAAGTCAAGTCATTTATACTGTAGAGCACATTTAAAACAGAAACTGTTACCTAAGTTCTTGAAATGTCTGCTGTATTTGATTTACCATTTTCTGATAGCCAATCAGGATGTCTGTCCCACTGAATTTGTTTCAGGTTTTTCTGACGTCCAGCATTAGATGTTGTTTTGAGTTTTATCAGTGAACTAAACAAGTGATTTATTGGTGAATATAAAGTCACAACTGTCCGTAATGTTCATTTGTTTCAGTGCTCCCTGCAGATGTTCAGCAGATGAGACTGTTTGTAGTAGAAGCTGAAGAAGGTAGGTCTGATGTGGACCAGAAGGACACAGTGTCTCTCCATATGAAGCTTCATCAGCACCAAGTGGAAGATGAAGATCTTCCAACCAGCAGTTCAGCTGACCAGATAAATGCAGCAGCTGTTGGAGAGGACTGTGGAGGAGAAGGAACTACCAGCAACCCAGATGTAAATACTCATGAAGATGATTTGAGTTCTTCAGAGACTGAAGTCAGTGAGGATGATGATGATGATGTGAATAATTCTGATTCTCAGCTGAAAGACTCATCAGATTCTCAGCCAAGTCAAAAATCTTTTAGTTGTGATGACTGTGGAAAAAGATTTAACAGAAAACGTAATTTAAACAGACACGTGAGAATCCACACAGGACACAAACCTTTTGCTTGTGATGTTTGTAGACAAAGGTTTGGACGAAAGTCAAATTTAATAGAACACATGAGAATCCACACAGGACAGAAACCATTTGCTTGTTATGTTTGTGGACAAAGTTTTGGACGAAAGTCAACTTTAAACACTCACATGAGAATCCACACAGGAGAGAAACCATTTGCTTGTGGTGTTTGTGGACAACAGTTTAGGGATGAGTCTTATTTAAACAAACACATGAGAATCCACACTGGAGAGAAACCATTTTCTTGTGAGTTTTGTGACCAAAAGTTTACAAACAAGTCAGCTTTAAATACACACATGAGAATCCACACAGGACAGAAACCATTTGCTTGTGATGTTTGTGGACAAAGTTTTCGATATAAATCAACTTTAAGTGCACACATAAGAATCCACACAGGAGAGAAACCATTTGCTTGTGATTTTTGTGGACAAAAGTTTAGACAAAAATCACATTTAAACAGACACCTGAGAATTCACACAGGAGGAGAAAACAGTTCAGTTCTAAATACAGGTAGTTCCCGACTTACGACGGAGTTCCGTTCCTACGCTCTGTCGTAAACCAAATTTCGACGTAAGTCGGAACATGCGTCCAAACTGCACCTTATACGTACAGTACTGTATTTTACCAAGCACTTAGCCCAGTGGTTCTTAACCTTTTTTGAGCTACCGAACCCTCAAGTTTCATATGGCTACTCACCGAACCCCTCTTTTTTAATATATAAAATATGATTTTTTTTTTCAAATTCTACAATATCACCTTGCTCAAAGAACAAAACCAACACCAAGCCCAATTAGGCTGAAAGAAACAGAAATGAGCACAAAAATGTGGAAATTATCTAAAAAAAATTCTAAAATTAGAAAAAAGATTCAGCTGAAAAGTAGCTAAAATAGCAGAAAGAAGCATCACCAGAATGAAGTTGAGAGAGCACATTTTTGCTGAATTAGGCTGACATTTAAAAAAAAAAAAGCGCATTAAATGTGGAATTAGCTTAAAAAGCTAAAATTAGCAGAAACAACATATCTGGCTCGTTCACCTTGAATTCAGCAGGTGTTGTGTTCTTGTATTCTCCATCTCTGTGCATCTTCATGAAGTATTCCTTCAGTTTTGCCGGCGCCAGCCTAGAGTTGCTCAACTTCGTGTTGCATATCATGCATCAGCCATTGACTTCATGCGCGCGTTATTCATTTATGCGCGACTTCAACTTGCACATGTGTGGTCCTGAGAAGCCCATGGTTAAGGACTTTTTAGATTTATTGGACTCATTTAATTTAACTCAACACGTGAACTCTCCCACACAGCAGCGTGGACATTTATTGGACCTTGTTTTAACATGTGATGTGACCGTTTCAAACCTTGAAATAGGAGACAATGTATTCTCAGATCATAGGCCAGTCAATTTTCAGTTCACCATCCCCCATGTAACCCCTAAAACATGCATTCCTGCACGTAAAGGCAGGAATGTTAACCATTTAACTGCCGCACGTTTCACTGAGGTTTACAACAATGACATGTTAATTCAGCCCCCATTGTTCCTCTCCAGCACTGAGGAGCTGACAAACCAGTTTGACTCTGTTTGTTTAAAGGCTTTGGATCAAGTGGCTCCTATTAAACCGAGAAGACCAAAACTCAGGGCCGAACCGTGGCTGAATGACACGACCAGAGCTGCCAGGCAGCAATGCCGAAAGGTGGAGAGGAAATGGAAAAAAGACAGTCTGCAGGTCTCTTTTGAGATGGTAAAAGAGAGCTGGCGCCGATATCAGAAAGCAGTGAAAACTGCTAAATCACAATACTTCTCTGATATCATTGCTGCAAACTCTCGTAACCCTCGAGTTCTGTTCTCCACCCTAAACTCTGTTCTCCACCTCACTGAACAATCACCCATGGAAGCCTCGACTGAGCTGTGCGAGAACTTCCAACATTTCTTTTTAGATAAAATCGCAACCACCAGGGCTCTCATTTCTCCTCCATCTCACGATCCATCCATCCCACCTCAATCTGTTGCTGTTTGTGACCATTTTGAACCAGTCTCTCTGTCCTCTCTAGAGCAGGTCATGTGCAGCCTGAAACCATCTGGCTCCCCCTTCGATGTGGTCCCCCCTCGGCTTCTAAAGGAGGTTTTTCACACTCTAGGTCCCTCCATTCTCTCGATTGTAAATAGCAGTCTATCCTCGGGTGTGGTGCCAAAATCATTAAAACATGCTGCTGTTCAACCCCTCCTGAAAAAACCAAACCTCGACCCGTCAGTATTATCCAATTTCAGGCCTGTCTCCAGACTCCCATTTGTTTCTAAACTTCTAGAGAAAATAGTTGAGTCCCAACTAAAGTGCTTCCTGGAGGATCACGCTATCCCCGAGCTATTCCAGTCTGGCTTCAAATCCCTCCACAGCACTGAGACTGCCCTACTGAAGGTTTTTAACGACATCTTCCTATCCACAGATACTGGTGACTCTGTGCTGCTTGTCCTATTGGACCTCACATCCGCTTTCGACACCATCGACCATGAGATCCTCATTGCTAGGTTGGAGCAGTGGGTGGGCATCTCAGGATCAGCCCTAAACTGGTTCAGATCCTACCTCTCTGACAGGTCTTTTTGTGTGTCCATCAATGATTTTACTTCTGCAGTGGCGGCTCTTAAATGGGGGGTTCCGCAGGGGTCCATCCTGGGTCCTCTCTTGTTCTCCTTATACCTGCTGCCACTCGGTGCTATTTTCCGGAAACACAATATACCTTTCCACTTCTACGCTGATGACTGTCAAATCTACTTCCCCCTAAGACAAAATGGTACAGGCTCTATTCAACCTCTGCTCGACTGCCTGGCTGACATCAGGGACTGGATGGCTTTAAATTTCTTAAGCTTCAATGATAAGAAGTCTGAAGCCATATTGTTCCTTCCCAATGACACAACCTCAAACCACTGCATTGACCTGTCTGCTCTACCCCTGTCCGAAAAACAAAAAGTCACAAATCTGGGAGTGATAATGGATCCTGCCATGAAACTCAACAGTCATGTAAACATGATCGTCAAATCCTGTTTTTTCCAGCTGAGGCGTCTGTCTAAGCTGAAGCCCATATTATCCAAAAACAACCTGGAGACAGTGATTCACGCATTCATTACATCTAGGCTTGATTACTGCAATTCACTTCTGTTTGGCGTCAGTCAAGCCACCATTGCACGATTACAACTGGTTCAGAACGCAGCTGCCCGATTTTTAACCAGCACACGCAAAAGAGAGCACATTACACCAGTCTTGGCCTCCCTTCACTGGCTACCGGTTCATCTTCGAATCCAATTCAAAATTCTCATGTATGTCTACAAATCGCTGAACAGTCTCGCCCCCGCCTATCTCTCGGATCTGATACACCCATATGTCCCTCCACGTGCTTTGAGGTCAGAGGATCAGGTACTCTTAATAGTTCCAGAAACTCGCCTTAAGCGCAGGGGTGACAGGGCGTTCTCTGTAGCAGGCCCAAGACTCTGGAACGAGTTACCGCTGCTCATCAAACAGGCCCCCTCCCTCTCGGTTTTCAAATCCCGGTTAAAAACTCACTACTACTCCATCGCTTTCAATGCCAGCTGATTTGTATTGGATCGTTTGATTTATGATCTGCAATGTTTTTATGTTTTTCGTGTTGTACTTCATTGTCTGTGTTGCCTGTTGCGTGTTTGTTTGTCCAGCACTTTGGTGTGGACTTGTTCCTGTTTAAAGTGCTTTATAAATAAAATGGTATGGTATGGTATGGTTATATTTCCGCATCACTGCACTGAATCTTGTGTTACCAGATTGGGCGGTTCACCGCAATTTTCCTTCTGACTTTTGTGGGTAGAGAGTGCTTTGGGCGGGTGGGACTCTATTTGGCAACACCGGTCACAACGGTGTTTACACAAGTGTATAAGCAGAGGCTCCACCGAACCCCTGAGACCGGCTCATCGAATCCCTGGGGTTCGATCGAACCCAGGTTAAGAACCAGTGACTTAGCCTATCCTAACACAGTACCCTATATAATTGTCAAAAAAACACATACATTTGAGAGCCATAATGAAGGGAAAAAAGAGTTAATTTCCTACTCTGGAATGATGGTGAAGCCGGTTCCTCCGTCCCTCCTCCGGATGCTCCATTCGTTTACGTTGTAAAACCGCTGTCCATAAAACAGCTACTTTTCCACAGCTGCTGCCTGTTTCTGCCTGTCCAGCTTGGTCCAACAAGTTTTGTTTTGTTTTTTGAATGTCCAGAGGACCAGACTTAGCTTTTTCAGAGCGTACAGGGCAGCTGTAGCCTCCTCTGCCTCGGTCCAGTCTGGTCTGCCTCGTAAACCTCGGTCCAAACAATAAGGTCTCCCCTGTAATTTTCCACTGACTGCTCGCTGCTTCTGCCGTCAAGTTCCTGCCTCTGCCGTAAAACCGGAAGTAAAACCGGAACTTGGCTTTTCAAAATAAAAATGTCAAAATAATAAAAATAAATAAATAAATTTATGGGTGATGCATGTCGTAACCACGAAACATTGTAATTCGAGTCCGTCGTAACCCGAGGACTACGGTACCTGTATTAAGACAGTTTGTAAAAACACGATTTCTCTCAAATTATAAACTGAACAGCTTTGGAGTTTTTGTAAAATGATAATTTGAATAATTGCAGTAACTATTTACAGTAATATATTTGTTTATTTTAAATGTGTAATGGTACATATATTTGTACTAAACTGTCAAAGAACCTGTGTACAGCGATGCTAATGAAAAGTATGTAGGGCACAGGCGATCACCTCTCCTCTGGAAGCAAGCAAACTACAGTATTCAACTTCATTTTCCTAACTGTAAGTAGAAGAACGTACCATTTGAAGCTCTCCACATCAAATGAATATTGAATATTTTATGGATTTTTATTTACATGAAACACAAACTTGAAGACCATCTATCCATCATCTCCCACTTGTTACAAATTGGGTAGCAGGGACAGCAGCTTGAGCAGGGAGGCCCAGACATCTCTTTCCACAGCCACCTCTTCCAGTTTTTATGGGAGGACTCCCAAGTTGTTCCAAGGCCAACAGAGGGACAAAGTCTCTCCAGCGTGTCCTGGGTCTTCCCTGGTGTCTACTCCCAGTCGGACATGCCCAAAGCACAACCCTAGGGAGTCGTCCAGGAAGCATCCTTACCAGACACCTGAACCACCTCAACTGGCTTTTTTTGATGTGGAGGAGCAGTGGTTCTACTCAGAGTCTTTTCAGATAACTGAACTTTTCACCCTATCTCTAAGGGAGAGTCCAGTTACGCTGCAGAGGAAACTCGTTTCAACCGCCTGTATCTGCGATCTCATTCTTAAGGCTGGTTTATACTTCTTGTCGCATGTCTTTTACCCCCCGTTGAGTGAAAAAAGTTGTGCAACTTCCGTCTGCACTCCCGTTGCGATCCCCCGGTGACAGCTGTCCTATACATTGCCCCAGTCAGCACTGCGAGACGCGGAGGATGCGGCCCGGAGCGTGTGATTGGTTCAAAGTTTGTGGGCATTTTTTGTTTGGATGTCAATATATGGTGTATCACACCGCTACACGCGTAGCGAGAGGGGGTTCGCGGGGTTCGAACGAACCGCCCACTTTGCCTATGAAGTCACGTCTAGGGATATTATGAGGGGCGGTTCGTTTAAAGGAAAAGTTGACCTGGATAACGCAACACACCTCAGTGGTTCACTGGAAACGTGTCGGGTTGCCACTCCAAACCGTATCTAGACTTGGGTTCAGTTCTTTCTTGGTTGAACTTATTTTACGTTTGTCTTTTATTGGATTTAAAAAAAAGGAGTTGATATGCATGTGGTTAACACAAACTCCTTTTTTTAATCCAATAAAAGACTAACGTAAAATAAATTCAACCAAGTGAGAATCGAACCCGAGTCTAGATAAGGTTTGGAGTGGCAACCCGACGCATTTCCAGTGAACCACTGAGGCGTGTTTATCTTTCAAGGTCCACATTTCCTTTAAACGAACCGCCCCTCATAAAATCCTGGCTACGCCCTTGTACTCGCTACTCTTCCAGAAGCCGGTTTTTGTTTTTGCTTTGACATGGATAGTTTTGAAGAGAAACTCGCCGAGGCGGTCCGGAGCAGGGATCCTGGCGGGACCAATCCAGTTCCTCCGTTATACCCGTGGCCTTTGCAGTGGCTGGACACATACATTAAACACCGGGGGACGACTACAAACATTACAACAGCCGACATAACGGACTCAAATCGAGGTAATGGAGCCTATCATTATATTAAATACGTTTGTCCTGATAAAACATGCAGTGGGAGTGCGTGTGACGTATGCAGAGGGAGGGATTACTATAATGTTTCCCCCATGTCTTTTGCAAGTATAAACACTCAATGCGGTCGGTGACACACACGCAATTACGTCATCGCTGGGCCGCAGCCGCACGTCTTGCATGAAGTATAAACAAACCTTTACGGTCACTATCCAAAGTTCATGGCCATAGGTGAGGGTAGAAACAAAGACAGACTGATAAACGGAGAGCTTTTTCTTACAGTTCTGCTCCCTCTTCACCACAATGGACAGGCACAGAGTCTGCAATATTGCAGATGCTGCACAAATCCATCTTGTCAATGTCACGCTCCATTCTTCCCACACTCGTGAACAAAATCCCAAGATTCTTGGAAGAGCTTGTCGAGTGTTCCACGGTCGGAACGGAATCCGCATTGTTCATCCTGGATCTGAGGTTCAACCAACAATCTGGCTCACTTATCCAGTACCCCTGAATGAAATAACCAGGGAAGCTAAGGAGAGTGATGTCCCTATAATTTGAGCATACCCAGTGGCGGACTTAGACATTTTGGGGCCCCAGGCAAACCTTTGTAAAGGGACCCTCCCCCAAGTCAGCCTAAATGTACCATTAGGCCCTGCCCTGAAGGTGAAAGATTTTCATGTTCATACTCTAATACTGGGAACTAGACAATAAAAACAACCATTTTTTTCCCTCTACTTTAATAAGGTACAACTATCCTTTAAAGTCTTTTTACGTTTTTCCGCTCCACTTTCGTATCTTCACGTTGGCTTAATCTGTTTTATGCTGGTGAAGATTCTCAGTCGTCCAGGACATGATAAATCAAAAAGGCGTTCAATACAAGATCAACTGGACTTTATTTGTTACAGAAGACGTTTCGCTTAAAGTCCAATTGATCTTGTATTGAACGCCTTTTTGACTTAATCTGTTTTCCATCTCCTCTGTCTTCCTGCTCAAGCATACTGAGCACTTCCTGGATTTTTGGGTGATGTGTAACACTCATTAAGGCTAGGCGCCTGACCACGGCCAGACAGGGCTGGACTGGGACAAAAAATCGGCCCGGGCATTTTGAGCAGAGTGGCCCACCAGGTACAGGTAGTCCCCGACTTACGAGCGAGTTCCGTTACAACGAGGTGCTCGTAACACGGAAATCTCGTAATTTGGAACGGCCGCCACATGTCTCGTAAGTCCGGAATTTCGCTCGTAAGTTGGAACGGTTTTGCTAGCGCGACTACAAACACTCGTTTTTCATCGAAAAACTGCTTATGAGTGCATAAAAATGATCGGAAACATGTGTCCACATGTTTAGCTAACGAACTGTGGTGAAAAAACACAGAAAAACTCAGTATTTTTTGCGTTTTTTCCAAAAATTCGCCAGCTCGTAAGTCCGGAACCTCGTAAGTTAGAGCGCTCGTAAGTCGGGGACTACCTGTATTGATGGAAAGAGAATGACGCTCGTGAATGGAAACAAATTTCTTGTGACAGTGCTTGCAAACTGTAATGAAAAGATACTTTTTTATTTAAGTCAGTAATTCTATGATGACCCATGTTATCATGGCACCCTGTCAGAATGATTATAGTCAGAGCAAGATGTGCTAACAGCAATCACTCTTAGATATTGCTTGTATTTATGTCTGTTTTCCCTTGACCCAACAAGGTGCTTAGAATAAAATCATAGTTTATTAAGATGACATAATGGTGTTTGTTAAACAGTATTTATAGGAAACCATACCATACCATGCCTCAAAAAAGGAGGAACCATCAGAGAGCCTGATGGCTCTGTATTGTAACAGGAACACAGAAATTAAAAATCTCAAACAACCATTCTATAAAGAAACTTTATTTTTCCATCAGCCATATTGGTGTATAGGTACTTGTCTAATGAACTTAAACTTACTACACCATCCTCCCAGTCATGTTAAAGCCTGAAACCAAAAGGCTGCTTGGTCTAGTTAACCTCCTGAACAATGTACATTGTATAATAAGGATCCTGGAAATTTGGACAGGCAGGAATAGAGGGAGACAGTAAGACATTACTTTTTACCAATATTAAAATGTATAAAAATTGTACAAAGTTTGTGACTGAGTAATATTTTCACAGACTATATACTCATTACATCAATAAAATGTCACCTTAGACCTCTTCAGCAGCAACAGTCAGTGCAGCAACTCAGAATATTTCGTCAAACATGGAAACCTTTAAGAAGTGAAAGGAGACAGAGAAAAAAGTGAGGAAAAAAAGGACATTTTATGGACATGCTCAAATATTCACAGTACTGGCATCTTTACAAAAATATTTGAATCGTGTAGTCTATGCAGTACTTACTTATTTGAACCCACGTCAAGGTTCCAAAAATGAGTGGCGATCTCCTATAAGAGACAGTGAGAGGTTAAGACTGGAAGAAAAACAGCTTATATATAGCTCAGTTTATACACAATACCTCATTCTCATATATTCCACCTAGTGTCTTATGCATTAAGATATGAACATGCATTAATTCTAATTAATTATTTAATCTATTCTTATCTAGTGCATTATATTGAGTGTTTTGATAACTTTATTTTACCTCATCAGGCTACAAAAGCAGCTTTCTTAACAGCTCACTTTTCTCAGCTACTCGGTCAATTACTATGTCGACATCCAATGACATGAGAATGTCCTTTTCGGTGGCCATCAGCATAAACATCTCCAGCTTGTTTGCGGACAGGCTGCTTCGGAGTTTGCTTTTAATGAACTTGAGTGTTGAGAATGTTCTTTCACAGGCCACCTGAGTCAGGGAGAGGGTCAGCAGATACTTGTATGCGAGCCCAAGGAGATGATAGGCATCTGATAACATGTTGAACCGCCTGAGAATTTGATAGCAACACAGAGGACAGTTTTTGCAAGAATCACAGCTTTTAGTCACAATTTCACATTCTTCTCCTTCTGCTGATCCACCCTCTGCTGTTCTGGACTTGTATTCATCCACATGGGATGTCTTAAGCCTGTCCCACTGTCCAGCAAAAACTTTCAGTTCTGACTGAAGATTGATTACTGTAGCCCTGCTGTCAAATTTGAGGAGACATGTGCTGATGTTTTGAAGTGCATTACTAGGAAGAGACATAGTTCTGATCTGATCAAACTTCCTGGGGTCCAGCCATGCCAAATCAGCAAGGAGAGGGCCATGTGCAACAAATCGTCTGTGGATTGCCTCAATAACTGTGTCCAGGATGGGATTGTGCACTTTCACCTCATATACTTTCTCAGCATTGATATGTATCTCATCCTCAGGCATCTCTCCAGCCCTGCATTTTCTCTTCTTGGCTCTCTTCTCAGGTAGTGCAGCCTCCACTTCCATGTCAATGTTGTCCACCCTCTCCTCCAGTTTCTCATTTGTCCATTTCACAAATGTGTCTGCAGCTGCCTTTACAGCTGCAAAGTCTCTGGCGATGCTTTTGAGGCTCTCTTGCGTGGCAGTCACCATATGATGGGCAGAGAGGATGTCCATACCCTTTGACTGGAGGTACTT
>JBBPBX010088670.1:0-14449 GCA_038048925.1 Garcialebias charrua
TCAAAGTCAAAGTCAACTTTATTGTCAGAACTGCAATATGTACAGGACATACACAGGATTGAAATTGTTTCTCTCAGTCCCTCGGTGCAACAGTAACCATTTAAACACTAAAACACTGAAACATTTAATAAACATAAGCATAAAATAGTAAAAGTGTAACACTGTCCTGAGTTTTTGCATAGTAGTATAAAAGTATGAAAATTTACACCAACACTAAAACACTAAACATTTAATGAACATAAGCATAAAATGAAATAATAAAAGTGTAATACTGTCCTGAGTTTTTGCATAGTAGTATAAAAAGTATATCTATAAAATAAACTGAAGGTTCTAGCATTGACATTTGCAAAGAGTGGCAAAGCAGCATATGAGTTAATGTACACAGTATGAGGTAGTTGATGTTGGTATAGAGGCAAAGTGGCATATGCAGTAAGGCACATAAGGCACATTGGGCATCCTTAAATAAGGCTAGTCAGAGAATACTGTATATGTATCAGCAGTAGTGTAGATATAAAAGTAGTGTAAATGTAAACAGTAGTAATAAATGTAAACAGTATTAATAAATGTAAACAGTGAATGTAAACAGTAGTATGACTATAGGCAGTAATGTAATACTGTAGGAGGTGGTGAAGAGACGACACAGGAGACGGGATGTAGATCTTCACTTTTAATCAACTCCTACTAAACTGGCGGGAAACACCCAACACCGCCTTATATATCCAATACCACATCCGGTCCTCTGGACCTTTCACAATAAAACATCCTGTAATGCCTTCGGTCCACTGGGTGTGAGTAGAGCCCCCTAGTGGTCCACCACACACGCCCCCCCAGAACACCCAGTAAGGTCCATCACTAGTCCCGCATTTTAGGTTTGATCAAACGACCAGAACGGCTGAACCTGGGCCCTGCAGAACCAGTCTGATGAAGCGGAGGGCTACGAGGAGGGTCTGCAGAAGATTCGGGCTCCAATGGACGTTGAGAGTCTCTGGAAGAAGGACCGCAGTCCGTTAGCAATGTGGATGGAGGTCTGCCCCTGCGAGGAGCCTGGGCCGTAACAACCTGATCATCTGACACAACATGAGCTGGTTTAAGCCTATCGATACAGACAGTCTCAGTACGACCCCCTAAATCTAAAAGGAAATGTTTCGGACCTGGTTGAAGAACCCGAAACGGTCCATCATACAAAGGCTGTAGTGGTGTCCTGTGTGCATTGTGTTTGACAAAAACAAATTTAGAGGACTCCAGACTCTTAGGGACAAACGACTGCGGTAAACAATGATGTACCGGGCCAGGGACATGAAAAGGGGCCTCCTGAGGTGAAAAATGTGTGGTGAGGGTACATGGGCGTAACAGCCGCGGGGTACGCGTGGGACATGTCCCCCGCACTTTCCATATCTGTGCCCTCTGTCCCCCGCACTTTTTTGAACCATTACAACTGTCTAATCTGCTAATAAGATGCGGTAACTCGTTTTTCCGAACTGTCTTTAAACGCACCATGAACGGCACACGCTACACCGGTGTGACGCACCTGTTTACAAGGGGAGACCGACGTGCTGTTGGGCATTAGCTGCAGAGCGTAACCATGTTCAGCAAACCAGCCAGAGTCAGCAAAAAGCAAAAAACTCTGCACAATTTTTTCCGAACAAGCCCTGTAAGTGAACAATGCTGTTTCATGCAGATAATAATGAGTATGAGACTAGTAAATACTATCATAATATTAGCTAAATTATGACTAGTAAATACAACAGATAATGTTAGCTAAATTATGACTAATGTTAGCTAAATTATGACTAGTAAATACTAACAGGTAATGTTAGTTAAATTATGACATATACTACAGACACTGTTAGCTAAATTATGAATTATAAATACTACAGATAATGTTGGCTAATTTATGACTCTTACAGATTATGGTAGCTAAATCACTAGTAATCTCATGCAGATAGTACAGTATTAGGTAAATGATGACTGCTTCATACATGCAATTACAATAGTTGACAGGTATAATAATGGTTTTACATTTCTTGCTACTTAGTTAATGCCAAGAATAAACAATCTTATTTATTTTCTTTGCAAAATTTGTGCTCACTTGCTTTCCACATAATACAAATCTTTATTGCCACCATAGAAAGAACAATGTCAGGGAGGAGACAAACCAGAGGCCAGCAGCAGGGATGATGGTGATGCAGGGTCTTCCCAGGTAAGGACAGGTTATAACATGCTAAGAAAATGATTTATTACAGGGAGAAACGATGCAGGTTTCAGATCAGGATTTATTTACAGATACTTCAGAATTACTCTTATTCCCACTCCAAAAATATTTTTCATATGTATTAGCACAGAGAGAAGAGCATGTGTCAGGGCAAAGACCAGACTGCAGCACATTGACTGCAGATGATATCTAAATGATGATTAGTTCATACATGCCAATATATTGTTATGCTAGTTAACAAGAATATTAAGGTTGTTTTTACATTTCTTGCTAGTTAGTTAATGCCAGGAATAAGCCTTTTCCAGGTTTAATGTCTGTGCAAAATTTGTACTCACTTGCTTTCCACATAATAAAATTAATCTTTATTGCTACTATAGAATGAGCAATGTCAGGGAGGAGACAAACCAGAGGCCAGCAGCAGGGATGATGATGATGCAGGGTCTTCCCAGGTAAGGACAGGTTATAACATGCTGAGAAAAATGTATTTATTACAGGGAGAAACAATGCAGATTTCAGATCAGGTTTTTTTTTTTACATATATTTCAGAATTACTCTCATTCACACTCCAAATAATTTTTGTCTGTATTATAGATAGCACAGAGAGAAGAGCCTGTGTCAGGGCAGAGACCAGACTACAGTACTGATAGTCAGGGACAGCCTGCAGACAGTGACAGAGAAGGGGATGTAGCTTCTTTTACCACACTAAAGCCACACCATCCAGGTCCCAAGACCATTGTGTGTCAAAAGCTGGCTAATAAAACTCTAAGATTTCCGAGACAGTGGTATGAGGAAGAAAAAAAAATTGTCCCCCTCACTTCTGAGATGGTGATTACGCCCTTGTGAGGGTACCTCAGGTAAAAACTCACTGGGGACGCGCACAGGTTGACCGAAAATCAGTTCAGCCGGAGAAGAGCTCAGGTCCTCTTTGGTTGCGGTACGTAACCCCAACAAAACCCAGGGAAGACGGTCAATCCAGTTGTCACCGGTCAATGCAGCGCGAAGTGCGGCTTTCAATGACCTGTGAAACCGTTCACACAAACCATTAGCTTGGGGGTTGTAAGCGGTGGTCCTGTGAACGTTAGTCCCCAGACCCTTGGCCATGGTAGACCAAAGTTCAGAAACAAACTGCGGGCCCCTGTCCGATGTAATGTCTGAAGGGGGGCCAAAACGCGCCACCCAGGTAGACAAAAATGCCCGGGCCACCACTGCAGATGTCGTGGATGTCAGAGGAACCACCTCAGGCCACCTGGTGGTCCGGTCTATCATAGTCAGCAGATGAGTAAAACCTTGTGATGGAGGCAGAGGGCCCACCAGGTCTACGTGCACATGATCAAACCGCCGACCTGGGATGGAGAAGGGTTCCAAAGGTGCTTTGGTGTGTCTGTTAACCTTAGCACGCTGGCATGGGACACACGCTGCTGCTCACTCCTTAACCGCTTTACGCAGACCGGGCCAAACAAACTTTGCACTGACCAGTTTCACCGAGGCTCTAACACCTGGGTGAGAAAGGGAATGTAAGAGGTGTGTCCCAATCCGACGGCTGCATACTACCAAGGACCCGGCCTACCCGGTACACGGAGGCCGGGTCCTTCAAACATCAGGTAGGCCGGAAGTCCGCGGCTGTGAATTTCTTTTGAATTGGGACAGGTCTAGCCAGAGCCATATAAAGTGAGAGTTGCGACACTTCCATAGACTTCCGTTGTAAGAATGGAATGCGGAAGTCACGTGGGTCATGGAGGGGGCGATTTGTTCCATGGCTGTTTTACAGTCTGACTCTGCCTGCAGTAGCGCTCCGTCGCCGCCAGAGGGCGCAGCTCCACAAGGTTTCCATAGCCGTTGTTTGGAACGATTGACCGCCTATCGGCGACATCAAAGAGTGTCAGAACTCTCTATATATATGGCTCTGGGTCTAGCCTTCACGGTTACGTCGGAGTACGTCATGTTGCCTAGCAACCGTGACAGCGCTCAGCCTAAGGAAGAAAGGAGCTTGAAATGCTGTTGTTTTTACTGCTTTTTTTAATTCTAGAGGAAATACAGAACTTTATCACTGCTGGTGGCATGTTTTATAACTTCTGCTGACAGATATATCCAACTTACTTTTTTTTTTTTTGGCTATAAACTGTAGTTTCATGGATAATTTCATTGTCAGTATTAACTTTGTTAACTTGTGCATAATAAATAAATGTTAACTTGTGTATAATAAATAAATCAAAAATCTATCTTATTTACTAATAATTTAATAAAACAATATACTAGAATATTATTTATATTTTATTTAAAATTTTAAATAAATAACTTATTTGAAATTTAGAATACAGCATAACATTTTCCAATATTTTATTGTATAAAATCCATTACTACATAAAGGGGTTGTAAAAAAAAAAGTTAAAAACAGGGTCTTTCATCTATTTTATTAATAAAATAGCGTTTTCATTGAGCATCAGTAGATTAAGCCTCATTATTACTTTAATATCTTATAAAAAATAAATCTTAAACTAAATGTTTTGTTGTTCTCTACATGTCCTGAACCAGACCAGACCCTTGTACTGTAGGATTAATCTGAATATCCCAGTCCTGGACCGTTACTTTAACCAAGAAGATCCTAGACTGGACTTGTGATGATGCAGGGAGTCTCTGGAGGTGTTGCTTCATCTCCTGGACCTGGATTCATGACATGGTTGGGGGCGACAACTGTTTTCTGGCTGGCAGGTGCATCTTGCAGGTGGTCTCAGTCAGGAGTGTTTGGGACGCCTCGTTCTGCTGTCCATCATGGTGTCATCCACCTGCCTAAAAACCCAGAGGACCTGCAGGTGGTGTCCCGTGGGTTTGCAGAGCTGGCAGCCACAGAACTTTTTGTTGTTTTGAATTAACTTACTGTTAATAAAATGAATTATAGACAACTAGTTTTTGTAATCAATTTATTTTTTCAAAATTAGAACAAAACAAAGACCAACACATTTTTCAAACTCATAAATATACCGGTAATTTATTTACCGGTATTTGCATTTTTTTCTAGAATACTAAATAATCTTTCCATCATCTCCCTACTTTCATTCAACCTTCTCTCTTCTGCCTCCCTCTGCAGCTTCATATCCTCCCTCTGCAGCTTCATATCTTCTCTGATTAAGTCCATTAACTCATACTCTCTGTTCTTCTTCCTCTTTCTTCCTCGTCTCTGTTCCGTTCTTTCCTCCTCCTCAGCCCTGTCGTCCTGGTCACCCACTGCTGTGCTTGGACCTGGAGTGTCCTCACGGATGGAGGAAATTAGGACAGGAGGTGCAATGCAAGGTCTCTGTCCTAACGCCTCATCCATGAGGACAAACCAGGGCCATGTCGCAGCAGTGGGCTTCCCACTCACTCCTTCCCCTGACCCTGGATATTTGCAGTCCTGAACAGAGGAAATAAGATATCACAGTTGGCAAAAAGAGCAACAAACATTTTTTTTAAAGTTTACATGTACATACCAGATTCCAAAAAAGATAGGACACTAAACAAATTGTGAATAAAAACTTAATTTTATGATGTGGGGATGGCAAATGTCAATATTTTATGCATAACATAACATAGATGACAGATCAAAAGTTTAATCTAAGTAAATGTAACATTTTAAAGGAAAAATATGTTGATTCAAAATTTCACAGTGTCATCAAATCCCAAAAAAGTTGGGACAAGTAGCAATAAGTGGCTGGAACGCCAATCAACGCTCCGTTCAGAAGCCTGCCTCACTGATGGTATGGGGTTGCATGAGCGCTTGTGGCATGGGCAGCTTGCATGTCTGGAAAGGCACCATTAATGCAGAGAACTATGTTCAGGACTTGTCGCAACTTTTTTGGGGATTTGTTGACGCCATGAAATTTTGAAACAACATATTTTTCATTTAAAATGATAAATTCTCTCAGTTTAAACTTTAGATCTGTGATCTATTCTGAATAAAATATTAGATGTTGGCACCTCCACATCATTGCATTCAGTTTTTATTCACAATTTGTTTAGTGTCCCAACTTTTTTAGAATCTGGTTTGTATCAACAGAGCACGTACAAATTATATAATTCATTACACATGTACATACTTTGTATTTCTTCTTTAAGCAGAGGAGTTACTTTATCCTGCAGGCACATCTTCTCCAAAATTACCCTAATAACATCAACATAAAATGAATGAAGAGGGGAAACATGGAAAATAATGTCTTAAACCCACATTGAAAAACAGTTTTCACAGCACAACACAAGAGGTTGCAGGTTATGTACAGTACAGTACAGTATAGGGTTAATGAAACTGTACTCAGAAGCATAGGATGAATCTTGTACCTCCACGCCACAGCTGCAGAATGTTTAGCCCCCGTAAAAAGGTGGCTGTTATTATTCCGAAGCTTAATAAAAGCCTCGGTCTGCTCCTTGCTCCCTAAAAAACAGAAGAATAAAATTAGCTTAGCAGCGATAATACGACGGGACCCACTGTACGAGCTGACAAAAGATATAAAAAATATCTACGCAAATGACTAACATCCGCTTTAATCATTTATGTCATAAATCATAACCGCTTTAGGCTTTTAATTTTTTAATCCCACATTTTAACATAACTTACATTTAAAAGTGTATTCTGTCGCTTCGTCCGCCATTACGTTCATCCAAAATGTTCCCTCAATGCGCACGCGCAGAGTAAACGCAATGCATTTTGGGATAGCCTCCGTCTGGAAGGATCCACCGGACCCGTCCTTCAAATTCGGGGAAAAGAAGGCCGCATTCGTCGGCCGCATTGAAGCAGTCTTCGAATTGGGACAGGCCTTGGCGCATCGCTGTGACGTCAGCGGCCTTCAAATGCGGCCTTAGACCCATGCAGCCGTCGGATTGGGACACACAGAAGGAGTCAAAAACGCGGCGTCGCCATGAAACTGGAACCAGGGGGCGGGGCCTGCCAGTAGAAACATCACAGAGCAGGAGAGGACCGCCGTCATTCACCTGCCGTTCCTCCAACTCGAGGCCTGTGGGCCCGGACTGGAGCTCGAGTATTTCTGCGTCGCTACGTTGGTCCGCAGCCATAGCAGAAAAATCGATGCCAACGTATACGGGAGAGATCAGCACCCGAGAGAGACAGTCAGCCACCACGTTGGATTTTCCAGCCACATGCTGAATGTCTGTAGTAAATTCAGACACCGCTGCGAGGTGGCGTTGCTGGCGAGCAGACCAGGGGTCAGAAATTTTTGACATCGCAAACACCAAGGGTTTGTGGTCAACATATGCAGTGAACCGGCGGCCCTCCAGGAAAAACCTGAAATGGCGTGTGGCCAGGTAAAGCGCCAGCAACTCTCTGTCAAAAACACTGTATTTCAGCTCATTGTCCCGCAGCGTACGGCTGAAAAATGCAAGCGGCTGCCAAACCCCGGAAACCTGCTGTTCTAACACAGCCCCCACCGCAACATCAGATGCGTCGGTTGTTAAAGCTATTTGCGCCGCTGGGGATGGATGGGCCAAAAGGGCAGCAGTGGCCAGTGCAGCTTTAGCATCACCAAATGCCTGTAGGCGTTCTGGTGTCCAGTCAACACTGTCGTTGGGCTTTTTCTTTTTCAGCGCTCCATAGAGCGGACGCAGCAGCTGTGCTGCCCTGGGGAGGAAACGGTTATAGAAGTTAACCATTCCCAAAAATTCTTGTAGCGCTTTAACAGACTGGGGCTGTGGGAAATCAGACACCGCCTGCACTTTGTTTGGTAATGGGACAGCACCACTTGCAGAAATGCGGTGGCCCAAAAAGTCAATGACTGGCAGCCCAAACTGGCATTTCGCTGTATTTACAATCAGGCCATGTGCTGCCAGGCGCTGAAAAACCTCACGGAGGTGGGACATGTGCTGCTCAGCCGAGCTGCTAGCCACCAGGACGTCATCCAGGTACACAAATACGAAGGACAGACCCCTTAGGACTGAATCCATCAACCGCTGAAATGTTTGTGCTGCACCTTTAAAGCTCCACTGACATGATTTTTTAACTTTTCAAAAAATGGCACAACATATATACAATATTAAGATTGACCTCTGACCGTTTTTGCGAAAATAATGTTAAATGAATGAAAATTCCTCTCAAAAATTGTTTAAAATTAGCGCCGTTTTTTTAGACGGAAAATTCGGGTTTTCCGGTCACGTGTTTGTGACGTCAGATAAAGGAATTCCCTCCAACCGCACATTGAATACAATGGACAAATATATAAACGCATCCGTCGAATTTAGCCATCTAAAACTGTAGATATTAGAGATTTAGCTCCAGTTCGTGAAGCAGAAGTTATTTTGAGTGATAAAAAACAAGGAGCAATGTTTCATTTCTCCGTGTTGCTTGTTGTTATTTCAGGAAATGTTGCACTTTCATGAATTGAGCACCAGATGTCAGCAAAGCTACCGTGAACTCTTACAGAGCTCTGTAATGGAGAAATATCTAAACGTATCCGTCGAATTTAGCCATTTAAAACATCAGATATTAGCGATTTGGCTTAAGTCCATGAAGTAGAAGTTATTCTGAGTGATAAAACACAAGGAGCAATGTTTCATTCCTCCGTGTTGGTTGTTTTTATTTCAGGAAAGGTTTTACATTCATGAAGTGAGCCCTTGGCTGACATCTGGTGCTCACTGCAGGAATATGCAACATTTCCTGAAATAAAAACAACCAGCAGTGAAGGGAAATGAGAATTGAGCGGAGCTGCGTAGGAATGGCGAGGGCCAGGCTACTATTTTACTATTATTTTCCAAACCGTTCCACAGACTTATACCCTGAATTAGAGTAGACCGACCCTTCAAACTAGTCCTGTACTTTGGTTTTACAAAAATGTCCATTCCCTTAAGATTATAGGTACTTTTCCTTATTAAAAAATTAGTTTGAATGTTTGGAGGTAGCATGCAGTTATGAGCTTTAAACAGTATTAAAAGAATATGGTAGTCAACCAAATCTTAGAACTTCAATAATTCCAACTGACAAAATAAAATACTAGAAGGATGACAGTAATGCTTTATTGTAATAATTCTTATTGCTCTTTTCTGTAAAATAAAAACTGGCCTAATTATAGTTTTACACGCAGTTCCCCAAACATTTATACAATGAATTAAATGAGGCACTATAATTGTATTATATAGCACAGTGGTTCCCAACCCTGGCCCTTGAGGAACACCATCCTGCATGTTTTAGTTGTTTCTTTGCTCTGACACACCTGACTCAGTGATTTAATTACTTCCTCGTGTTCTGCAGAAGCCTGTTAATCACCCATTAATTAAAATCAGGTGTGTTGGAGCAAAGAAACCACTAAAACATGCAGGATGGTGTTCCTCAAGGACCAGAGTTGGGAACCCCTGATATAGCAAATACAAGGCTTTATCATTCAATAAATCCCTAACTTTATATTGCACTGCAATGGACTTAGACATCTTAGTTCTTACAAAATTTTTGTGCTGTTTCCATGACAGTTTATTGTCAATAATTACACCCAAAAACTTTATCTCCCTTACCCTGTTTATCTCAGCACCATCAATATTGAATGGAACGTCGACAGTTATCCTTTTTTACTAAATATATAATTAGTTTTATCAAGGTTCAATGATAACTTGTTTAATTTAAACCAAGTTTGTATTTTAACAAACTCAATATTCATCAACTCAAACATTTGTTCCAAATCTTTACCCAAACAAAATAAAGTAGTATCATTGGCAAAAAGAACACATTTAAGGATACTGGACACCTTCATTAAATCATTTACATATAAGATAAATAGCTTAGGTCCAAGTACCGAGCCTTGTGGCACTCCAGACAAAACATTACATAGGTTAGATCTCACATCATCGATTTGTACAAACTGTTTTCTGTCTTTCAAAAAACTAAATATCCACTGCAAAGCTGGTCCTCTAATACCATATTTTTCCAATTTATCAAGTAGAATGGTGTGGTCATTAGTGTCAAATGCTTTTTTCAAATCAACAAATATATAATCTGACCTTTCTTGTCTTCTTTACAGATTATCAAAATAATTTATTATAGCGCCCGACCAATATTGAAACTTTGGCTATTGCTAATAACTATATAGAAGGGGAAGTCTAATGTTGATAATTGACTTAATGTCAGAAACTTTTTTGAGCTTTGTCCACCCATAAGTATACATGTTTTAACACGAAGTCTTGAAACATCTTCCTAACATGCATTCACGTTTTTTATTCACCGTAAAGTTTTCAAGTGTGTTACAAAAATATAAATTAAACCAAGAAACGCCCTCCTGTTCATTGTTTAAACAGTCATGTATGCTGAAGGCCTACCATATTTTTTGGACTATAAGGCGCATGAAGTGAAACTACAACATTTTGACAGAGTTTTGAGCGCTGTGCACAACATAAAATCAGTTTGAGGTCTGTAAGCACAACCAGAATTAATACATAAGGTGCACCGGATTATAAGGCTCACTGTTGATTTTTCAGGAAATTAAAAGGATTTAAAGTTTGTCGTATAGTCCGAATAATACTGTAATCAATTTGACCACTGCAGAGTTTATTTTTCTTTACAGAGAAGTAAAGATTTCAGACAAACGACACATTTCCTTGAGGACGACAAAAATAAAGTTACTAACACTGATATATTTTACCTCTACGTTTGATTTATGGTGTTCTGGATAAAGTTTTACAAGAAAATAGTCTATTCTAGGTTATCTAAACGTTAGCTTGCTAACTTGAGAGGCACGCAGCTAATGACAAGCAGGTTGGAGGATTGAAGAGAATGTATTACTGTATTGTTGATTAATTTTATTTTACAGATGAGTTAAAATAAACTTGCCATGCTCTGTTCAGCAAAATGCACTACACAATATGGCTGGATGCACTGTACAATTACGCCATTTGCATGTAGGAACGCCAATTATCACCGATACCGATATGTCCCCAAACATCAATATCGACCCAAAAATATCGGTCCCATGAGACATCGTTCAAGCTCCGTTATTATTATAGTTACTATAAAAATGTGTCTTCTGCGACACACTCATAATAAAATGGTTAAAATTCACCTAGTGGTTTATGAGATATTTTGCTAACAGCCAAATGTTCAATACGTTGTGCTTGAAGTATGTGTTGGGGATGACTCTCAGCTACTACCACACTGATTTCCAGCTGACTGTCGGCAAAACGACTGAAGTACGACCACGCTGGGCTCTTCTTGTTGTGGCAGCCATCTTGTCTCTTTAACAGTTGATAACACATGAGTTTTACTCACAGACTGTGTCACCGTTACTCGCTCTGTGTTGGTGGGAAGGCCCTGAACGAAACGTGGTTCGTTTTAACAACCGTGCACGCTCATGTGGACACTGAACGTCTGAACTGCCGTGTCTTCCTGAGACAGAGCGACATTTAAACATCTTCTGTGAGTCACGTTTCTTTCCTTTTACTCCATGAGCGACAGCACTGGTTCTGCTCGTCCCCCTTTCCCAGCCTCCTCTGGGTTGGCTGGTTAAACTGGCGAGCGATGGTGGGCGTGTGCATGGTGTGTGTGAGCATGTGTGTGTGTGTGTGTGTTGGTGCTTGTAGGGCGCATGCGAGCTGAGGCCCAAAAGGGAAAAGGCTTCATCACAGATCCAAGCCAGCTGCCCTGCTTTCAAACACGGCACGAAGAGAGACGGAGTCGAACCTGCGCACTCGGCCTCCCCACAGAGCCGCTTCGCCACGCAGCCTCAGATGGGAGGAACTGGCGTTTAAGACAGAAGCCTGCAGGGGAGCCTGTGTGTCACATTCCCAGGACTGAAAGGTCACTTGCTGCTGACCTCTGGGGTTCAGGAGTCAGTAAAGGCGTGGAGGAGGTTGGTGGGAGGCCACGGCCAGGGAGCTGCTCCCCACAGCAGGAGACGCAGCAGGAAGCGGGTGAGCCGGAGGAGATGGCCACAGGAGAGGTCACCACACTTCCCTCCACGCCCGAAGACGACGGCAGCTTCCCTGCGAGCTTCAAGGAGCCCAAGAGGCTGTACTGCAAGAACGGAGGCTTCTTCCTGAGGATCAGATCTGACGGGGGCGTGGACGGCGTGCGGGAGAAGAGCGACCCCCACAGTAAGAACCTCCCGCTCCTGCTGCAGGACGCTACACAAGGACTCTTTATGTTCTTTGTAAACGTGCAGGAGCAGGAAAGTGTTAGTTTCACAGAAAGAAGGAAAAGGAGCGTTTTCCGTCTGTTTCTTCACTCGTTCAGATGTTTAGTTTTGAAAAGTGAAAAATCTAAAAGCCGCAGACGTTCACCTCGAGTTTGGTTTGAGTGAAAGTATTCAACCGGCCGAGTCACAGCCGCTCACGGCGTGCTGCGTGTCACAAGACGGCAAATTAAAGGCCCGCACACGCTCTCAGGGTTAAAGGTCAGCCTCGAGCTCATAAAATAATTTCATTATATCAGAAATGTTTGGCTCATTCAGAAGAAGGATGCTCCAACTTTATGTTTTTGTAGCTTTTATATTTTTTAAACATATTTAACTGTTTACTGATATTTTTCCATATAAATAAAGATTTCTTCATTTCATTCAAAAACTTTCTTCTCTTTGAAATCTGCTTCAGCTTATCTTCAGCTATTTTTTTTGTCTCCTATGCTACTTTTAGCTTTTACTTAGCTTTTTGCTACTCTAGTTTTTTGGCAACTTCTGCTTTTTTAGCTGGCCTGCTAACCTTTTGCTACTATTAGCTTGTAGCTATAGTGTTCTGCTATTTTTAACTATCCTTCTGCTTTAAGCTAACATTTTGATTATTTTAGCTGTTAGCTATTACGTTTAGCTTTTAGCTGCCGTTCTGCTACTTTCATCTTTGAGTTCATCTTTTTCTATGTTTAATTTACTCTTAAAATGCCTTTTTCTTTTAGCTACCATTTTGTTGCTTTTATATTTATTTCATTACTTTTAGTTGCTTTCTGCTACTTGTGTCTTTTATTTTTAGATAACCCTTTAATACTTTTAGCCAGTCTTTGGTTACTTTTAGATTTTATTAGCTGTTTGCTGTTCTGCTAGGTTTAGCTTTTAGCCAACTTTTTTCTACTTTTAGCTTATAGCTCTTAGTTGGAACTTTTGTCTATACTTCTTGCTTTTAATAAGTCGTGGTCCTCAGTTCTGGTCCTCGAGGGCCACCATCCTGAACATTTTAGCTGCTTTTCTGCCTGATTTGGATGAATGAGTGATTGAAAGGTTTCTGCAGAACTTGAAGAGCAAAGAAACGGCTAAAACATGCAGGACCAGACCCCTGTGGACCAGGACTCCGCTAGTGTTTTGCTGCTTTTAGCAAACCTTTAGCTCTTAGCAAACATTTTGTTACTTTTAGCTTTTGTGTTCTGTTCTTGTTTTTTGAGCTAGTTCTCTGCTTGTTTTAGCTTTAACAATTTAGTTTCAGGTTCTTCAGCGTGTTTCAGCAGTCATTCAGCACTCACTGCATTTTCTTGGAGAGGTAAATTTCTTTAGTTTTAAAATAATGATGCTACAAATCACTCCACGTTTATGTGCAGTGAGACGATTTAATCCTTTTTCAAACTGAAGTAAAGAAGCAAAACCTGATCCGTTATTCCCTTCGAGGCCTCGTCGCTGATTAAAGAGTGTCCTGAAGTTTCATCAGTGGGAGGAGGAGGAGGAGGAGGAGGAATGCACCTTTTTTCTTCCTCCTGGGAACACACATGCCTGCTAATGTTACTGAGGATAAACAGCAACATGTGGATCCTTCACTGCCCGAGAAGCTGCTCCAACTCAAACCTGCAGTTACACAGATGGTATTACTGAGGAATGATTAGCTGCACTTCGGCTGCTCTGCAGAGGTTAATGTTTCACATTTGTCCAAGAAGCCGTGTTATAAGTCTGGGAGTCATTCAGCAGGAATCGGTGTTAATGGTTTAACTTTAAACCAACTGGTTTAAGCAGTAGATTGTTCTATGGGGGCCAAGGCCACCATTGGCCACCCTCTGCCATTGCACCTACCCCGGTACCTATTTTTCTAGGAAAGTTTTCTAACGTCCGTTGCGCTGTTACAGGGGATGCAGAGACTAAAGAGCTACCGTGTGGCGTTGATGAGGATGTTTTCTCAAACCTCATATTTTAATCTCAAACCTGTTCAGAAAGTGTTAACCTGCATGTGACAAATAAACAAATTACCTTGTAGATAACGTTGCTCCCTCTGCTCCCATGGATCTGTCACTGCTCTCTAGCTCTGTATTTATAACCAGCTTAACATCTTACACCAAAAACATTAAGGTTTCTTTCCCTGTTAATTGACAAA
>JBBPBX010088672.1:0-14448 GCA_038048925.1 Garcialebias charrua
GTGCAGCTATGTCAGCAAAATGGGAAATGAATTTGTGGTACCAGCCTACCAACCCCAAGAATCGCTGAAGTGATTTCTTATCAGTGGGTACGGGATAATTTGTGATTGCCAGGCTCTTACTTGGATCTACCCGAACCCCACTCCCAGTCACTATATGACCCAAAAAATTGAGTTCTGGTTGAAAGAAGTTGCATTTTCCCAGATTTAAAGTCGTTTGCTTGGTGTAATTTGGCAAAAACTTCCTCCAAATCTTTTATATGTTGTTCTGGTGTAGGAGAGAAAATGATCACATCATCTATGTAAACGAAACAAATTTTTCCTCTCAGGTCTCCAAGCACCCTTTCCATTAGTCTCTGAAACGAGGCACCAGCATTCTTCAGTCCAAAAGGCATACATTTAAACTGATATAATCCAAAAGCTGTTATTACTGCCGTTTTGGCTTTACTTTCTTCAGCCACAGCCATTTGCCAGTAGCCTGATTTCAAATCCAAAGTGCTAAACACTGAAGCTCCATTCATGGATTCCAGCAACTCATGGATTAGAGGCATGGGGTAGGCATCCTGTCTTGTTTTAGCATTTAAGGCCCTATAATCCACACAAAACCTGAACGTCTTATCAGGTTTTGGGACAAGAACCACCGGAGAAGCCCAAGAAGATTGAGAGGGCTCAATGATGCCGTCATGAAGCATTTTTTCAATATGGTCTTTGATTATCTGTCGTTTAAAGGGTGACACCCTGTAGGCTCTTGCTCGAACTGGCAACTCATCTGTGGTGTAAATGTTGTGCACTTCCATAGATGTTTTTCCCAAAGTATCCGTGCACACTGTGGGCCAGGTTTGAAGAAGTTGGGTAATCTCTGGTGGATGATTCAAAACTGTTGTTCTTAAGTCTGCTGAGAAGTCCTCTGTGTTTCTTATGGGCAAAGCCACAATCAGGCTCACGTGTGAAGGACCCAGACCCACTGAGGAAGTGCTTGGTGGTGAAGCCATGAAGGGGTAAAATGAATAGCCCCGGGGGCCTTTGACTCCATATGTGTTGTCACCCAGATTAATAATAGTCGATGTTTTTGTCAAAAAGTCCAACCCTAGAATAATGGGAAATGTGAGGTTAGTGTCTTCCACAATAAAAGTGTCCAAAGCCCACATCATTCCATGCCAACAGTACAGTATAGTTGTTTTTCCCAAAGCACTGTAGGTTTTTCCATTGGCTAGGGCAAACTTTTGGTTGTCAGCTCGTTTTAAATGTTCATCTGCCTGAGCCATTTCCTGCCACAGGCTATGCTTCATCAGTGTGAATGTGCAGGCTGTATCCAGGACAGCGTTACATTTCTTATCTCTGATTTCTATGGGAACATATAAAAGGGAAGGTGTTGTCCTCTGGCCTCGTTGTACTACGGACACCACATCTGCTGGTCTTTTGAAGTTCCCTTTAGGATGTTGTTTTCCTGGTGCTTTTCCTTTGGTCTTTTGCTGGTCAACTTTCCCCCAATAGGCCTTAGCTCCTGCACAGTCTCTTTCCACCTGGGACCCAACGGTAACCAGCTGGTCCATCGTGGTGACAGTTCCTCTGAGGCAACCAGCCAGTTTAGGATTGCAGTTGTTTAGGATCCTTCTTACTAGGTCGGCTTCAGAGATATCTGGCTTCCACCTTAAACACAAGGCCCGTGTTTGCTTATCTGAATAATCAGCGAGGTAATCACAAGGTGCATGACACGCCCTCACTGCAGCCTACCTGCTAACAGGGTCTATTGAACCGGTCCCAGAGTTTGGGTATTACCTTGAACTACGTGGGACAGCTTCCGACTGAAGGCTGTCGATGGGAGAATTCATCTGGACTATTCACCTCCTAGCTTCCATAAGCCACACCCCTTTTTCACCTTGCCCCTCCCTCCACCTCAGCAGCTGGGGACCGGAGGGTTTAGTACAAGGCAACTCATGTTAACGGAGGCTTCTCCCGTGTTTAAGCTCGCTATTGTTACTGATCCAGTTAATTTTAGGATCCAGGAGATCGGATCCTGGGGTATTGTTTTTATATTAAACCTTAGATGCTAATGCTTAACCTTTCAAAACCTCCCAATATTTGATGTTATCTTTGTGAACCAAACTTACATTTCCATGGACAAGTAGATGATGAATAAAAGTCAAGAATTTTACGTTTTGTTTATTTTAATCAATTATTTTGCAGGGAAGGATCAGCGTTTACAGCATAACAGTACAATTAATTATTATGATTATAAGTAAAACAAAAGTATTAATTCACCAAACAATCCTCAGACCTGATGTTAAGTTGTTCAGTCTGCATGTAGTCTTTGAGGAGGTTCTTTTCTGGAGTCCAGGCTGGAGAGGCTCGGAGGGTAGTCTCATTGATGTCACACAGTTAACACTTCCAATACCCATCCAGTCTTATAGACCAGAATTAGAGCGCTTAATCATAAGAAACTTCCTCATCCAGCTTTATGAGCTAGAGTTTAGAGTACACTCACTCTTTTCCATCTCATCTGATTTTAAGAATCAGAGTTAGAGTGGTCTTCTGCAAACACACGTCTCTCCTGACCTTAAGGATCAGGGTTTAGAGTTTTACTTAAAATCTTACCCAGTGTATGTATCTCACCAGAGCCCTCCGGATTATCAAGCAACCTCGAGCCATTAAGTCTCTAAGATAATTGAATTGTCTATTTGCTTCCGCTCTATCCGCGTTTAATTTGATTTGATTTAAATCTAGCTGAAGCCAGGATTCAGTAAGGTGTCTTACAGGCATACCCTTTTCCTTCCTCAAAGTCCCTCGGGGACCGAGAGGGAATACCTGAAGCAGTCGCCTTCAGTCCCTGAGGACTGAGACTCACCTCTGACTCCCTGCTGGTCTGATCTGAAGAAACAAGTTTTGCTTCGTCCTGGCTGTCTGGGTAAAAACTGTCCAGTCTTTCCTCAAAGCTTAAAAATGAAAGAAAAGAAGTCTCTCCCCAGGACGCTTGCTTCCTCCTGTCAGCACGGAGTCGATCTGAACCACGCCTTGGGTCTTCAGTGGAGCAGGTCAGCTCCAGTTACTCGATGTCTGATGTACAGCTCCTCGACCGCATCATGACAACTTCGGACAGCCTGACAGCTGGACTGCCTCGTCCTGTCGCAACAGGGTGGTTAAATAGAAATCTTAGTCCCGCCTCCTCCCTGGGAGGAGGGGGATAGCTAGTCTGTGATTGGCTAGGTTTGCTTGCTTGGGCAGAGCTGCAGTTCTGTTCTATTCTTGCAATCTCTGCTTGAAGCTACATGATCCCTTATTAGGTAATGAATTTGCTCTTTGTGCTCGAGGCTGGATGATTCACCAG
This sequence comes from Garcialebias charrua, assembly GCA_038048925.1. NCBI lineage: Eukaryota > Metazoa > Chordata > Actinopteri > Cyprinodontiformes > Rivulidae > Garcialebias > Garcialebias charrua. The sequence continues at coordinate 3,323 of JBBPBX010088672.1, forward strand.
GGCGGAGGTTGACACAACTCTGGTCAGTTAGTTACATCACTTTTTCCAGTAAAGTGTTTGCAAGTTATACTTCCCAACATGTGTGTTTTGCAATAGACCACTTTTGTCACAAAACCATCTTTGAAACATAGTAACACATCATTACAATTGCTATCATAAAATGATTAACTCTCTATCATAACAACATCACATTAAATGATTATATTGGTTACAATCATATCTCACTTGATTATATTAAGTAAAACACATCTTACTCGATTATTTTAGTTAAAACACATATACCATGATTATTGGTTAAAATCATATATCTCATGATTATACTGATTAAAACATGTTAATTTTAAAACCAATTACGGTTAAACCAGGTTCAGATAAAAACATTTCAAAGTTAGAACAAGTCTTTTGCTTCACGTTTTCTTCCTCCTGCTCTCTGCTGCAGTTAAAATGTTCGTGTATGAACTTAATAATGTGGCTGCTTGTTTTTAGGAAGTGACTTTCTTCATGACTTTCACAACTCTTTAACGGTTAAACTTTTAAGACACAGTTAACTTCTCTTATTTATCTTAGCTTTATAACTACAATTTCTTTTATTCAGACTTTATGGACTTTTCTAATGTTTAAAACAATTATTCTTTTCTGCTCCCTTTGCCGTTCTCCTCCTGTGCTCTGCCTGTCTGTGTGAGCGTGCGTCTGGGTGAGTGTGTGTGTGAGTGTGTGTGTGTGTGTGTGTTTCTGAGTGGAGCATTTCTGCAGCACTCTGTGCTCCCTTTCTGAACAGATGAGATAACTGAAGTTGCATAATAGACAAGTCCGGACAAGTCCTAGACAAGACCAGACATGTTTCTACCTCGACAACTGTTATTAATATATTTTTGCACCACTTTCCATAAGCTTTCCTGTACTGATTAATTTTTGTTGGTTTTGAATCCACAATAAACTCACTCTCCTCGACACCCTCTCTTTGGAATCAAAACCTACAAACATTTCATTGAACCTTAAGCCAGTCCTTGTTTTCATCAATCGCCTCCCCGGTCAGCACATCATCGTCTTCATCATAATCGAGATCACTCTGAGACTCTGGATCAGTTTCAGGGTCCTCTGTGTCGCCTAGTCCCATGTTGCAATTCTCATCCTCAGCTGCATCCCAAGAATCCAACACCTGCAGCTCGTAGTCTCCTTCTGGCTCCTCCACCGAGGGTGTAGCGACTCGTTCGGGTCCTGATGCACGGACCCCCTCTCGATCCTCCACTGGAACAGGAGCTGGGCTCTGCACAGGCGAGGGGAGAATGGTCACAGTGAACATAGGGTCTGAGCTATCATCAATCATGGGAGACCCCACAGGAGTGATTGGTTCGATCCCAGTCCATCCTTCATCTGATTGCATATATTCAGAAGCATCCGGCACTTGTTGTGGTTGTTCTTGCAGCGCTTGGATGACCGTGAGTGACTCGTCTGGGGACTGTGGGCCTAGGTTGAATCCCTCCATTAATAGCACGTTAGGGGGGATTGACCCTTCAGGACTGGTCGGGTCAAAGGAATCAGTGTCTATGGACCCAGTGGAGCTCGATGGACCCACTTCACTGCTTCCAAAGTGTTCCAAGTAGCGGTTCAGTGACTCTAATGCGCACATTTCTGGGCACTCTGGGCATTCTGTGCACTCACGAACAAGGATGGGTTGGTTAGGGGAAGCCACATCCATAGGCTCGGTTTCAGATTGAGCCTCGGGGGATTCAGAACGAAGGGGAGTTGCTGTTGGGCTCTGATGTGGAGTCACCACCACTAGGGATGGAGCCAAGTTGATTTCTTGTGAACTTGCAGCTCGGCCTTGGATCACGGTCACCTCATGCGTTGGGGCCAAAGAGGGATTGGTTCCCATGCCCATCTCCAATGAGGCAGACACCCCCTTTGGCACAGGTTCTGGTGGGTCTTGCGTGACCTCAAAGGCTGGGCCATGGACCAACGTCAACCCGGTGTACAGATGAATGGCCACGAACCTGGTTCCATTGTCAAGATGTTCCCACGTCTTGGCTACCACCGGGTGGTATGTGGCGCCTGCTGGAATTGCCCCCATCGCCAGATAGGGTGCAGCCCTCAGCGCCGAGGTCCAGATGACTTTACAGGTGCTTTCTGTTGCCACACACATGTCCACTGGCACTTGGGGCAGGCTGCCTGGTTCATCTAGGATCAGGATTCCATTCACCACAGCTGTGCCCACCACGTTGGAATGACATCTGTGGCACCACCAGAACGGACCAACAGCCCAAAGGTATTTGGTGTCTGTCAATCCACGGCGACAGAACCCGCAGGATACATCAGGCTCCTGCAACAGCAATAAGGGAGGTGACAGACCAGGTTCTCTAATAGCAACACTCTTAGTCCTCATCGCCTCTTAAAACACTCAACTACGTGTGCCGGGCCTTGGGGTCTTATGGGCCTTGAGCCGTCATGAGCCTTGCGCCATCGGCGTTTACCATTGAGTATTTCTTAAAGAGATGAGGCTAAGTTAATTCTGTTTCATTATAAAAGTAACAAAAGAGATAACAGTAATAATGATGAAACCAAATAAAAGTAAAATGAAAAAATAAAGAATAAAAATTAAAATTAAAATTTAAAAAATAAAAAGCGTGAGCAGGGGATTTCAAGCAATGTTGGTTATATTGATTAGGTGGTTATTTTTGCCAGGAAGTCAGATATCTCGGTCTACGGAGATTCCACGATCTCCGCTTGCCTCTGGTTCAGCAGGGAGCGGTCTACGGGTGAGCTTGAAGATGGCCCCATAAGTCATCATCCAAGCCACGATAGGCACCGTGGTGCAGAGACTGACCCAGTAAAGCACGGAGCAGACTCCCCACACCAGGCCCCATCCTATCAAAACAGCCAACTTTAGAGACCAACGGTATCTGTTCTGGGGTCGCAGAGATAGAGTCTGATAAAGCAGGTGTGCCACCACTGTCATGGCGATGGTCGCTTCCATCACCACTGTTACTATTCTACCGGCCGTGTTTCCACAGTTGGTTCGGGGGATGAGTAGGGGAGTAAGCCCAGCTGCACACTCAAGGGCTACCACAACAGTATCTACCATCAACCAGGCTGAGATCACCACTCCCTGTCGAAACGAAGGATTCACTCTTCCCAGCAAGTAGACGACAAACAGATGTGGCATAATTTCAGCTCTCTTGAGTATTACATGGGTCACCACCATCTTAGCATAGGCCTGTAGGGCCACCGGGATTCGCATAAGCTTTCCCCTGCCCCATTCCCCGGTATGGCAGTAGCACATCCATGCTGTCATTATCAGAAAATATTCTACCGAGCTCCCTTTAAAATAAGCAGGGCACGGAGGCCAGAGTTTGGTGGTGGGTACTGTAGTAGCATCCGACCCCCAAATAGGAGTGCTCACTTCTATGGATTCAGTGGTTGTTTGACAATCCTCAGTAGTCATGATTCTAGATTATTTTCCTAAACCAATAATAAGTGATACGGTTCTTTCTTCTTAAAATTCCACAATAATTGTGTCTGAAGTTGCACCTGCGTTTATCCAATAAAAATATATAATTACCGTGGCCAAGGCACAGGGTGGTGTCTGCATTCCGTTCCCTGATTGTTGGATAGTTAGTTATCTGTTAGTTCTTAATTGCTCTTGATGTGAGTTCTCTTGGGTACCGCTCTCTGCTGCTTCAGGGCTGAAGAGTGACTGTTTCCTTGTGGCTCTGGCCTTTTATTCTGAGCCAGCGCCCGGTTCTGGTGGGAGTGGCCTAAGGCTCCTCCCCCCTTTGCGGGCCATGGCTTTGATACACTCCTGTAGGGCTACACGCCCTACTAAGGCAACAAGGATTATGCCTACTAAGCTAACCAAATAAGGCCAGATCTGAAGGAACAGTTCAAACACCCACCCTTCAACAATACTTCCGCCTTCTCTGATCACCTCTCCAACACCATGTATGGCTTCTTTAACTTTGCGGCCTACGGTGTAACTGACAGTCTCATACCATGCGCAGCTATGCAGATTTTCTTTATCACCACATTCTTTCCAGCTTTCTTCTGGGTACTGACAGGATATGTTGGAATAGATTTGGTTCGGACCTACCCATTCATATCCCTGTATCTCATCCCCGAGGCACATGCGGCGCCTTGCTGCATGGCCTTCGGCTAGAGCAATCATGGAGTCTGATACAAAGGGAATTATCACTCCCTGAATGTGCTTTCTAGTTCTCAACTTATGTCCCAATATAATATTAGTACAAGTTGTATCGTCAGGCACTGACCTTCTCCATATTTTACCATATTTCTTCCAGACCACCTCTGAAGCGTGGGTTGAGTATTCTCCTGCATAGTAAGCGTCACAATAGCTTTCCCATCCGGGCAGCTCATAACAGGGTCTTCGAGCCAAACTGATCACACACACTGTCTTTTGTTCATTACAAATCATTTTCCATGGCCTAGGACTAACATACCTGTCTGGGCGATATATAGCAGTCGCCCATATATCTTGCTCTTTGGAATACACAGTGGCTAAGAACTGATATCTAATCCAATAATTATTTGATTGATACAAACATGGAACTACCCATTCTTTCATTTCTTCTTCCTGAAACCCCCACCAGGTTCTTGTCTTATCCCTCTTATGGTATTCATGCCAAGCTTGGAGCAATATTTTAACTGTTTGTGCCTTTCGCAGAGTGGTACAATCGTAACGCCACGTAGACATGACAGCTACCTCAGTCTCCCACAGTTTGCATCTTGGGGATGCTCCGCTACTTTCCCACACTGAGTTATTAAGACTAAGGAAAATTCGTTCAGCTACACATTTGTCAATCTTATCAAATTCATCTTTTGGTGCATTAAGGAGTTCATCTGGTCTAGGCAGCTTCTGCACAAACATGTCCGAATAGTATGGCCCCATTAGGCCCGTGTGAAGTCTAGAGTGTCCCTCTACAAAATCACCTTCAAAATGGGGTAACCCTGGGACTATCCAAACCCATGGTAATGTTATATTTAACCAATTTTCGTGCCAAGCATTTGCAGGATGAAATATAGCTGCCCAATTCCAATAATAATATCTCTGATTCCAAACTGGTGTTATTGGTAAGTAATACTGAGATTTGCACTCACCATACAGGTTCCAATAGCAGATTGGTAGTTTCTTTAATTTATTTTCTTTGCAATATTCCATATAGGCTTTTGCCTTTTCTGTGTCATATTTTGGGTATACATAATGTCTTATTGGGAAACCTATGCCGCCATCTCCCGCTATGTCTATTGGAGTGGGGGGTGCACCAGTATACCACTGACGGGTTGTTCCCCCAGTGGGCCGTACTTTGTGCATTGGGTTGGTCGCATTGGTTTTAAGCCCTTTCTTGTACTTAACAGTGTGAATAGTTTTGACTTTGGTTAAGTTCTTAGTTTCTCTAGTGTAATTTCTTTTGATGAGAGGAGGGCTTTGGTCACAATCCAGATGGAGGTTGCCCCAAAACTCCCAACGAGGGAGAATTGCTTGACAAGTGTTCTCTTTTTCTTTAGGCGGTGCGGGATGGATCACTTCTGTATCCCAGTAACCTTGATGTCCTAACCCTGGTAGTGGTCGACAGGCAAGATCACACTGCGTTTCAGGTGGTTGCTTATCTATTTGGATCCAGTTACATCTCATTTCTCTTCTAACCTCCTGTTCTAAGATTGCTGTCCAAACAACAAACCCGTCCCGCAAAATTAGCAGGTCGGTGATAGTCCAGGACACACCGGTCAGGTTTTCAGCATCAACAGCTGTATACCATTCAGGCATGTTGTTCAGCTTTTTCCTCCAGGCTCGGTAGCCTGCTTTTCTCACTCGGTTCCAGGAAAAAGTCTGATTTTGAATGTTCTCGCTTTGATTCCATGGCATGAAGATGTTCTTTCGTGTGATGTCCCAGCAGGTCATGTTTGCATACTTGGATCTCCCGTGGGAGACTCTGACATGCGTTAGGCTCCATGGTCTGATTCCGGCTTGATACATAATAACCAACAACATTATTAAGCCTATTAACACTACGAATACCCGCAGCAGGATTCGTAGACAAGTCGCTTTATCCATTCTCGTAATCCATGAACAGTCCTTAGGTCGGTCAGGGGTCGCTAGGTCCTCGTAGATGTGTGAGTCATTTTCATAAATGTGTGGATCTTCATCGCTATCTGAATCATCGCTGCTTGAATCCTTACTATTCAGCCTTCTGTTCAGAGGAATCATGTTTGAGAGGATTGCCTTTGGAGCCTTTGTTTCTCTTGGACCTGGGTCTCCTTCTCGAGCGCCTGTGAGTTGTGGTCACTCGGTCTTTGAGGAGTTCTAGATAAAGTGGAGAGGGGTGTGGCAATCCAGGTTGCAATCCTTTCCACACCCACTTCCACTGAATCACCAGCCATTCGCCAGGTTTAGACTGGCGTCCTTCCCAGCGCCATTTCTGGGGGAAACTGGCTCCTTGTGTGTATTTCAAGTGTTTTTTATAAAAAGCTATGAAATACTGATCTCCTCTGGCACCCCCTGGGGTCACAGATTCTATTAGAACCATTAATGGTTGGTCTTGATACAACACATGCATCACGTACCCTTCTCTGGCCCATGGCCTGTGCCAACGTTGGTAGGGGGTCCTCATACGGTCTCTTAACACTCTTATAGGTAGGTGTTGGTTCTCGATAACATAGCGCTCTGGGTTACTCACCATTCCTTGGATGGTTTTCACCATAGCGGGGCTTGTGGTCCATATCACCATGCCTCCCACAGAGATTTCAAAGAATCGACTTTGGAAGGTTTCACGATAGTTAGGTCCCCATCTTAATTTAATACTTATTCCCGCTACTGTCAGGTAAACCACGTTGAATATCCATGGTGAGGTTGGCGGGCAAGGTTTAGGACTATTTTCATACCGGGGCAGGTATGCTGGCTTCAAGTGATATTCTTTTTGAGGGTCATTTAATTTAGTCTTTTTAAAATATTTGGTGTTTGAATAAAAGTAATTCTTGGTGCAGTCTGTCCATAGAGAGATATCGAGTTTAGGTTTGTTGAGCCAAACTATTTTCTCATTTCCTGTTATTTTTAGAGCTGGTATTTTTGGACCATCTCTTTCAAATTGAACCAAAATATTCTCAGTATCTTCATCTATTGTTTTTGAGTCTATAATGTCTTCTTCCATTACATGCCTGGTGGAAAAATCGGGTCCAGACATGCCAGGATCCGATGTCGTGTTTCTGGGCTGATCGTGTACCTGGGAGGTTTAGGTGGTGTCTCACCTTTTTCTCTTCTCATCACCCTCTCTTTATAAAGCTCCACACAAAGGGGCGAGGGGTGATGCAAGTCTGGGTTCAACCCCCGCCACACCCATTTCCATTGGGAGACCCCCCAGCATGGAGGTTCAGGCTGTGGGCCTTGTAACTGGCCAAAGGGTGCATCATTGCGGGCAGAGGCTTCGTAATGTTCCCATATATAGAATATCTGATCTACGGCCTTTCCTCTCATTTCGGCCGCGTATCTATCATAATCTTTGCCCATTTCGATCAATTGTGTTGTTATACAGACTAATGGATGCCCTCTGTAGGATATTTTTATCCTGTAAGCCAGCCTTAGGGGATAATTTTCCCAGCTATGGGAAGGGGCATGGATTCGGTCGTACAGCATTCGCACGGGTAGTCTAGTGTTTTCAACCACCACTTTCTCTGGGTCACACTCCCTCTCATGGATTCCTATCCTCAAAGTTGGACTCGTAGCCCAGATGATTTGATCCCCCACTGAGATTTCACAGTATTCTGTTTGATGGGGTTCTGCATAGTTTGGGCCCCATTTGATTTTAACCTGGAGTCCTTGTATTATCATCTGGACCGCGTTAAAAATCCAGGGTGTCCCCATTGGGCTTGGGTTATATGGGAGTGTAGTGAAATCACTTATCCAGACTAACCCAAGAGGCCTGTCTTTTGCCTGGGTTAGGTCTGATTCCCTGTAAGTCCTTACACAGGAATTGTAATAATTTGATGACCCATTATATTGGATGGAGAAGTCTTTTCTCGGCCGATCTAGTTTTACCAGTTTACCGTGGACAATTAGGGCTGGAACATAGGGCCCAATTCTGGCCCTTTGGAACAACACATTTACCACTTCCTCACGCGGTTGCTCTTTTGTTCTGGGGAGAAAATCTATCTCGCCTGGCCCATAGGGCGCACACGCGTATGGGTAGTTCCGGAACAACACATTTACCACTTCCTCACGCGGTTGCTCTTTTGTTCTGGGGAGAAAATCTATCTCGCCTGGCCCATAGGGCGCACACGCGTATGGGTAGTTCCGGTACCAACATGAACCCGCTGTTCCAACTGACTTTAGATTAGCTTTTCCATTCCAAATTATACTAGGGCATCTTATAATTTTTCTTAGCTGTTTTCTACCTTTTCTGTTGTTGCGATGAGATCCATTGATGACTCTAGCGACCCTTTGGTTGGTTTTTACTTGTCCGCTTTCTTCCATTTTCGATGGAACGTTTTGCTGGCCCAAGCTTTTAATCCACTTTGTTTCTTTCCTGCTTTGCTTGATCGAGGCTTTTCTGCTTCGTCTTTGCTGTCCTCGATCGGCTGAACTGTGGCTCCGACTGAGTACACACCCAGGTATGGTGCAAGGATCATTTGCACGGAAATTCTAACCCTCTGGGTGGAGTCTGGCCTGATGGGTGTGTTCACCCGTTGCGCTGCTGTTCCGGGAATCTGCAGCACTCCGTGCCTCTCCCAGGCTTCCGGGGTGACTAAATACTCAGCGGTTTTCTGCTTGGCTCTCGCCCCATGTACTGTCCACGCATCTAAACTGGTGGTGGTGTAGTACAAATTTGTGTGTCTGGCCCCTGCTTCCCGAGGGACTTCAGGCAGGTCTACCAGTGGAAGACTCTGATTCAAGACCACCTCTGCAATCAGTTGGGCCCATGTTGCTAATTCCCAGGGACCTTTCCACCCTCCTTTCTGAGCTTCTTCGTTTATCTCATCGGGGAGCTGGTTCGTTTCTATTCCTTCTGTCTCTGATGGGTCCCGAAATACTCTAAAGACTAATGGGAATTGGGTTGTGCCGAGAGGGGCGTCTTTCACTCTCCCCATCATAGGGCTATAGGGCCAGGACTGCTGTATTGATTGTTCGAGTAGGTCTCGAGGGTTCCAATCCCTCTCTTTTGAGTCAGTTTGTTCTACCCCACTGGGACCTTCTATACCTGGATACAGGGGTGGAGCCGAGGGGCTCGCATTTGGTCCCCGGTCATACCTCTGTATGGTCGGGGCTTGACTCAGGACCTCAGATTTTTCTTTGTCAACCTGTGTTTTAAAGGCTTTGAGCGGGTCGCAGCATTTCCTTGTCTGCCAACCCATTGCTTTCTCAGAGTGCAACAGCCGAGCTCGTAGCATCTCAGCTCGGCAGTCTCCGCAATATTTCACGTCTGTTCCATCCCATTCACAGGTACAGTCCTTCGGGCCTTTTCCACTCAGATCCCATTGAGTGATAATGATTATTCGAGGCAAGACAGCAATTCTGCATTCTCCGCAGATAAACGCGTTCATTACTTTTACTGGTTTTATTTTTAAGTGTTCAACATCGAATTTATTTGATTTAGGCCTGAGGGGCTTTTTCTTCCCCGGGCCTCCAAATTTTAGAGGCAAACCAGTAGCCTTTGCGCAAATCGCACACTGATTATACAGTGCACTCCACTTTATAACTTCCTTCTCCGTTGACAGGTATCCTTTTTTGGCATATTCCAATGTGTTCAGGGCCCTTCCTGCCCAGAGCCCTGTGCTTGTCCTTCGTAGGATAACTCCCCCGTATATAGTGGCCATTCTAATGTAGGGGAGCATGCTGCTTGGTTCACTGGCCATAATCCGGTTTCTGGTTTCAACTTAGCTAGGAATTGGTTTCAATTGCTCTATACCTTGGACCCCTTTTTTGAATAATTCTACGGTGTTTTTGTCCAATAGTCTTTTGACTCTGTCTGTGGCGTTGTATTTGGGTCTTACCGCAACTGCTGACGGGTGATCCTGGGCTCTGATCCACACCTTCTGCCCCACCTTGAATGAGACGTCAGAGTCTGACTGTTCCCCTTTATCATCGGAGCCCCGCCCAGTTTCCTGCGTGGTGAACTCTCGTTGGTTAAGCTCCTCTGAAGGGGAGGGCCTATCAGCTCTGCGCCTGTCATTCAAGGCCTGTCCTATTTCCACAGTTTTAGTGCTCCATTCTTTGGTATTAGCATTTTTAGCTATCCAATTTTTGACTAAACCTATGGCTCTTTCGGCCACTCCGTTGGCTTGGGGTGTGTAGGGAGGCGAGTAAACACGCATTACCCCAAATGTCTGGCACCAGTGATCTACTTGTGCATTGCGAAAGTGTGTCCCATTATCGGTTCTCAACTCTTTTGGAATACCTAACGCCCCACAGACTTGTTCCAGCATGCTAACAACACTGTTGCCATTAGCTTTTCTTGCTGGTTTCACTATCACATACCCTGACATTGAGTCCACCAGCACAATAAGGTATTTCTCTCCCTTCTTGCCTGTGATCCCCATGGGTCCAGCTACGTCCATGCACACTGATCCCCAGGGTATGGTACTTTTGATAGTTTGTCCATCCACGGTCCATGCACACTGAACCCCAGGGTATGGTACTTTTGATAGTTTGTCCATCCACTCGGTGCCCCCTGCGACCTGCATTATATTGACCACATATCTTACAGTCCAGTAGCACTTCGCGGATTTGTTTTAAGGGAATCCAGAGCTCCTGATGCTCCAATTCCTTACGTGTAGGTTGCACGCCCGCATGACCTAAGCTCTCATGCACGCCCCGCACAACCTCAGACACGTACTTCTGTGGGACCCTCCTTCCCTGGGGGGTTTGTTCCCACTTCTCGATCCCGACAAAAACGATTTTTCTCTGTTGTACATAACGATCAACTTCATCATTACCCTGCCAGTGCTTTCCTTCCTTAGTGTGGGATCTCTGGTGCTCGACTTCCAATTGCAAGTTTAGCCTAATTTCAGCTATTTTCTTCCACAAGTCATGATGAGCCACCACTTTCCCTTTAGCACTTTCAAACCCATTTTCTTCCCAAATGGATAAATCTTCATTCAGAGCCTGTGCACAGTAATAACTG
>JBBPBX010088673.1:0-14448 GCA_038048925.1 Garcialebias charrua
CTTTTCATGCTCCTCTGTGCGCAGATGTATATGTCTCCAATCACTCATGCCTGTAATGAAGGCACTGGTATCAGTCCTCCTTCCAAATGCCAGACACACAAAGCAGAACAATAAATGGCGTTCTTTGCAATAGGTGAGCCACTTCCTCCTAATACCATCTTTACAGGTGAACACCCTTGTCACGACTGTACTGCTGGTGTTCTGCTGTGGGTGGTGATCTAAGAATGCCTGTAATAAGGCAGGCTCAGGGCGAGCAAAGTAGTCTATGCCCTGACTCTCTGTCTCCTGATCTTCCATCTCGCTCCGTTGTTCTTCAATCTCTCTGTCCTGATCTTCCATCTCGCTCCGTTGTTCTTCAATCTCTCTGTCCTGATCTTCCATCTCTCTCACGTCTGTCTCCTCTCTCTCACACTGCTTCACTGGGGAAAGTGGATCAACCTGGTGTAACATATCAAAATTGACACAATTTGTTGAGGTTTTGAAGAGAGTTCAGATAACAAGGAAACAAAAAGCTGCATTACTATAACCTTCAATATAATGGCCAAATTACTGTTCAGTAAAAAGCAAACATAAACCAGGTTTCTTCACCATCTGAATCACATCGTGACATCGTTCAGAAACATGTTCAAAGTTTGCTTTCCACTCTGACTGGTTCTGTCTTACGTCTTTTACCCCCCATTGAGTGAAAATTTGAGTGATAAAAGGTTGTGCAACTTCTGGCTGCACTCCTGCTGTGATCCCCGGTGACAGCCCGTCTTGTATGCAGCGTCTTGCAGTTCTGCTTGGGGGCCACGTACAAGACAGGGTGTCACCGTCACCGGGGGGATCACAGCAGGAGTGCAGCCAGAAGTTGTGCAACCTTTTTTCACTCAACGGGGGCCCGGGGTAAGACGTAAGACAGAAGTAGGCATATCTGTTGCTTTCCAACACTGACGAGGTAAAAGAAGTGGATGTTTGAAAAGGTGAAACCAGCAATTACATTGGAATATTTCCTATTCATTGGCAAACAATAGACACAAGCCCACCCCCCAACTTATCACCCCCCCTGTTTAACACCTATCAACCCCCACACAAGCACCCTCAAGGCATTCCCTCCTTGTAAGAAAACCCCCACAAGCCTGATCATTATCTCAACTGAGCTATTTGTAAAAGCTCTGGTAAAAATAGGATTTTTTTTTAAATCCTGGGAGACAAGCTCAGCAAAAAATGACAAAAGATGATCCCAATGAACATGCAATGAAGATCTTTAAAGAAATAATGATTCAGTGTTCATACAACAGTTTAAATGTTCAAAAAGAAAATCCCTCACAGAGCAAGCACAAGGCTGTGGTGAAAGAAAGACTGGAACTTGAGTTCAAACTTTAAAAACAGTCTGACAGAGAAATTATTTCCTGGAATACTATGAAAAATCTAGATTTTCAAAATCATCCACCTTCATTCATGCCAGACTTTTAAACCAACATCCATTACACATGGAGCTAGGGCCATTTTGGTCAAACCTTGCAAATAACAAAAATGTCCAACAAACTCATGAATGTGTAAGTCAAGTACAAAATGACCCTCATCAGCCACTGTCACGACAAACTGATGCTCAGTAAAACTTTGGACCTTTTCCAATCAGCTGTCACTTTGCAGGCACCACTAAATCCAGTTCAACCAGCAGGTTCTGCTTCATCTACTACAGTATTTGGACTCAACATGGTCGTCACTGCGCCTTCACTACATTTGAGTGAGTTTTACAGATAATGAGCTACTCCACTCCTGCTTCCTGGAATATCTTACAAAAACATCAGAAGACCTTGACCTCTCTAAATGGTTTTAAGAATCTGTTGGACTCCTGGCAAAAACCAATGCAGACATGTTCCTGTTTTTACTTTTATACATTTGCTTTATACAGTAATGTGTTTTGCTACTTTGACATATTTTTTAACTTGTTAAAAAAATCTATATGCCTCTTTTATGTTTGTCTATTGTTGATTGTTCAAGAAAAATCTACTGTTGCTGTTGTCATCATTCTTTAGTTTGTAGACAGGTGTCTCTTGTAAATGAGTCCTCGAGGCTCAATGGGATTAACCTGACTAAATAAAGGTTGAATGAAAACAAATGTAGTGTGTTAGTAGCTGAGAGTCACTAACACTGTCAGATATGTCATGAGATGACACATGTTTTCATGATTAAACCAAAAGGTCTCTGTCTAAAGTTAGATGAGTGAGAAACCAAAGGGGCAGGTGGAACAACATCTGTTCAACTAAAAGAACATGTTGTAGAAACCACAAACATTTAAACTGGATTTGATAAAAACTTATGTAGCTCAATGAGTTAACTTATTACAGTATCTTTTTTTTTTCCTTCTTCAGGGGTCGCCACAGCGAGTCAGAAGACTTTGGGATTAGTTTGACACCAGATGTTCTTATTTTTACACCAGATGTTTAGTTTGACACCAGATGTTCCTCCTGACACAACCACACACCACCGAGCTACCACAGCTGTGTGGAGCAGAGGGTTGGGGGTCAAGTGCCTTGCTCAAGGGCCCAGTGTGGGGCGGATGAGGGTGGAGACAGGTGTGACTGCTTCACCTATCCCACCCTTGTTTTTTGACGATGTTGCTTCGGGGAGTTGAACCGGCGACCTTACAATCACAGGCCCACCTTCTCTAAGCTCTGCGTTAATAACAGTATATTTTATATTTTATAGTCAAATTTAAAACCAGCTCCAAACTTTAAAACACGCAGTGAGTCTTCATGTCAGTGCTGCTGTTTAATCATCATGCCTTATCTTAGTTACAAACTCAAGGTTCAGGAATTAGCAATAGCCCATGAGAACATTTTACCAAAAAGTATTTTAAATTAGGTCTGCAATTAACAATTATTGACCTAACCGTCCATTTCCCAGTCTTTGTTTTGCTGTATGCAAAGCATTGTCGTTTTTTTTTTATTATAAGCATACGAATAAATCAAATACATTTTCTTGTGCTGTGTGTTTATTTATTTTTCGTCATAGTGTAGGCGGCGGCGAGCAGGACCCGGTGCTGCGCATCCTCTGCCTTTTATTCACCTTCTCCACCCACCCAGCCCAGCAGCTGGTCACCTTTAGACTCAGAGTCATGTGTATTTTCATCACTTCTTACCTGAAGTTGAGTATTTCCCACGCTCGCATCTGCGGCTGCCGCGGGTCTCCCCCCGCGCCCCTGTCTGCGCCATTTCTCGGCCTCATCATCCACCTGCAGACCCCCGCTGTCGGGACCACCTGTGGTTGCTGCTGCCGAGGTGGCCGCAGCCGCTCCACAGCCACCACCAGCAAACATCTGAGTTATTTTTATACATTTTGTAGCATCTGCCTGAAGGGCTCGTCTCTTTTTAATCCTATTTTTTTCGGCGCCTCCTTTTCGCTTTTCGCTGCTCTCCATGCTGTTGTCTTCTCCTCTCTGTCGTGTATGACTGATTGATTGGTCTAAGGGGAGGGGCTGATCTGGTCGGACGGGCCGCCCCGCCCGCCAAAGAGTGCTGAGAGATTTCATTGGATTAGCTCGATGTCGTTCAAGAAAATCAACCAATCGGCCGTCGCGATTGACAAAAAAATAGCTATAATTTATTTTTTTGGTTCATGACAGTCAGGACCGCCCGAGTGGCCCAAAAATCACCGACGGGCTGACCGGCCCACCGGGGATTTGCCCGGTACGCCCGATTGCCAGTCCAGCGCTGATCTCTCTCTATAAATGCATGCATCTCTCTCTCAATGCATGCATGCATCTCTCTCTCTCTCTCAAAGCATGCATGCATATCTCTCTCTCAATGCATATGTTACCCTGCAACCTTGGATGGTAGAGGGTAAGGTGTAAGATGATCTCTCAACGTGTGATGCTGTGGTATGAGAAAGATGAGACACACACGTTGAGCCTTTTTTCACATTCAACCAGAAGATTTATTCCTCTTCTTGTGTGCTCTAAACATGCTTCATAGATCACATATTTCAGGTAACACATTCTTTAGTAGAGAACCATTAACTTCATTACATTACACAATGACTATAATAAACATTTAAACCAAACGATCATTCTTTCAACATGCTCTATTTAGCATTACGAATTCTGTCAAATTACAAAATTAATTCACAAATAGTTTTTACTTCTCTAAAACATATTAATTTTGTAATTAGTGCTTTAAATTCAATACCTTGTCCTCTTTTCTGGGACCTGTATTTAACTATAAATATATATATATATATTTTTTTTAAATATTTAAACACCTTAGCTGTTAGCAATATCCATTGTTTTAACAGAACAACTTTTCTCTAAACACAAAGAAAACCTAATCTTTAAACTGAAAAGGTGCAATGCTCCTTTAATGCTGTCTCTCTTTACTAAGCTTCACACATATGCAGCCATTACTTACTTAATGTCATAACAATATTTCTGTTTTTTCATGAACCCATAACAAAATGTCCATTTTATAAATAAAGAGAACAGAAAATGTCCTTTGTGTGAGAACAGCCTCACAAAGTGCAAAGTATAAGTTCAAAGTGAATTCAGCAGGCCTTCAGTTGTTGCTAAGCAACACCACATACACAAAATCTGCTAGCATTAGCTCCAATTAGCCTTCATGAACAAGTCCCGTTTTTGTACACAATACAATTATAAAACGAACTTTGTGACTCATTAGTTGAGATTCGATTTAATAACCTTTCAACTCTCCCAAGAAACTAATATATATGCATAAAACACATTTTTTACTGACCTGTGGTATGAGAAAGACGAGACACACACGTTGAGCCTTTTTTCACATTCAACCAGAAGATTTATTCTTCTTCTTGTGTGCTCAATCTTTCTATGCCACCAACGCAACAGCGCCTCTAGCGGTTTTGTGTGAAATTGCATAGAACTAACTAAAATGACACTAAAGAACTTAATACAATGAGAAATTAAAGATACAAAAATAAAAATTATGTTGGGGTGTCTATTTTCCTATTTTCTTAATTATTGCTTTAATTTGCTATTGCCTTGTTTTTCACCTCTCAACACTCTCCCTCACTTAAAAAAAATGTCTCCTGACATTAACAATTTCTTGTGTGAGTCTCACTGTATGGGAGTGTACTGCTGATACAGATATGGATATGGAACATAGGGAAATGTCAGTAGACCAGTTGTCATTGTCTTTTTTTTTTTTTTTCTCAAAAATCTTTTTATTGTTTTGTTTTTTTTCAAAAAAAACATACAGACAAATAACTCACAAATGCACAAAACATTAGAACAAACCTAACGAAAACACAAAAAACAACTAAAAAAACATTCAAGGTAACAAATATTATTCGATTACCGTGAGACAAAACTACAACAAAAATGCATTCAATTTGTTATCCCAGAGATAGATGGCAAGATTTTGTCGATGAGATTTAATCATTGTCCCCATGTTAAACGTAAAGTGAAGCCCTTGTTCTCCTTAGGGCTAGACATCCAGTCATCAGTTTCATACACTTTTCAATCAATACATTTGAACTTAATATAAAGTTAACACACTCAATGCTACTATCCCAAAGAAAGCATAGACTAGCTTAATTTTACCATCCGTCATTCCTCATAAGTGTTCGTATTTTCCAAAAAAATCAAAAATGTATCCCATATTTTTTTAAACACATCATATTTACCCTTAATCATAAATGTAAGTTTCTCCAAGGCAAGAGAGCTTGATAATGTAGACATCCAAGTATTTATTTGAGGCCTAACTACAGATTTCCAGGCTCTGGCTATACTATATTTGGCCTGGACCAGACAATACATTATCGATTTTTGATCACTCTTATTTAATTGGATTTGAGTAGAGAAGATTCCTAGGATACACAACCTTGGACACGGATCAATTTTAGTACCGATAATGAGTGAAATTTTGTCCAAAACCTCCTTCCAGAATTTCTGAATCTCTGGACATTCCCAAAGACAATGAGTCAAAGTGCCTTTATCCCCACATTTGGCACATGTGTCAGGATTGTTGGGATTAAATTTATTTAGTAGTGTTGGAGAAATATATGTTCTCATCAGCCATTTGTATTGGATTAATTTAAATTGAGTATTAATAGATTGCGTCTGTGCTTTCAAACAGGCCCTCTGCCATTCCTCTACTGATATATTACATTTCAAGTCCTCACACCATGCAATTCTTTTGTCTTCTGAGGAGGTCTGAGAGCTGTCCTTGATACTGTTATAAAAACAAGATATTAGACCTTTCCTTAACTGACTGTTTATTGCTAACTCTTCTATAGAAGTAAGAGTAGGTAATGCTATCGATTTTTGAGTACTTAAGATAAAATTTCTAACTTGCAAGAACTTAAAAAAATGGTTATTTGAAATGTTGAATTTCTGTTTCAAATCTTCAAAGCCGACCATTATCCCTTTATCAAATAAATCAGCGATTTTGCATAAACCCTTTGAATACCATGTTTTAAAACCCATATCTTTCCTACCTGGTTCAAATGACATATTGCCCCAGATCGGAGAAAACTGGGATAATATTGGTGTTTCATTTTTAAATTTATGTACATCGTACCATACTCGGATAGTGTTTTTAACAAAAGGGTTTGAAGTGTTTTTTATTAAATCTTTGCTTTTCCTTGAGTATAGATATGAATTTAGGGATAAGGTAGAGGTGTTTATATTTTCTATTTTTACCCACGGCAGGATAGTTGGTGAAAACCAACATGATGCACTAGAGAGTTGGGAAGCCCAGTAATACCATCTGAGGTTTGGTACCCTCAGTCCTCCTCTATCATATGGAAGGTATAGTAATGATAAACGTACTCTAGCTCGTCTGTTATTCCAAATGAATTTATTGAAGATTTTTTGGATTTTATTAAAAAATCCGTCGGGAGGATTAAGGGGAATAGCCTGAAAAAGATATAAAAATTTAGGAAGCACGTTCATTTTAAGAATGTTTATACGGCCAATCATAGATATAGGCAGGGTAGACCATCTGTCAATTGATTCTCTTATTGAGTTAGTCACCGGCGTATAATTTGCACCAACCAGATCATCAATTTTTGGAGTAATTTTAATGCCTAAGTAAGTAAGGCTGTCTTTTGCCACCTGAAATGTGGTTAGAATTGGTGGAGTTTCTCTTTCAGCTTGATTTAAAAAAAGGATGGCAGATTTTGATTCGTTAAGTTTATAACCGGAAATATATCCAAACTCATTGATAATCTTGAGTAGTTGGGGAATTGAGCAATTCAGCTTAGACAACATTAAAATAATGTCGTCGGCAAAGAGTCCAATTTTAGATTCAATATTTTTAATTTTGATACCGTGTATATTTTGATTATTCCTTATGGCAATAGCTAATGGCTCAATTGCTAGGATAAAGAGCAGGGGCGAGAGAGGACATCCTTGACGCGTGCCCCTAGCTAGATTAAATGGTTTGGATATTATATTATTAGTTATAACTGAGGCGTTGGGCTTGTTATAAATTATTTTAATCCAATTTATGAAATAACTTCCCATGCCAAATTGAGAAAGAACTCTATAGAGGTAATTATGTTCTACTCTATCGAATGCTTTTTCCGCATCGAGTGAGAGTAAAGCTGTATCGGGATGTTCATAATTTTCATGAATTATATTTAGTACGCGACGGATACCGTGATGGGCTTGCCTCCCTTTAATAAAACCATTCTGATCAGGATTAGAAAGATACGGTAAAAATTTCTCAAGCCTAATTGCTAGTACTTTGGATATTATTTTGGCATCAGAGTTTATAAGAGAGATTGGTCGGAAAGATTCGCATCTAGTGTGAGGTTTCCCGGGTTTAGGTAAGACTGTTATGATCGCGTTTCTCAATGAGGGAGGTAATTCTTTAAAGTTATAGCTTTCCGCTATCATATTATGGAGGGGCTGTAATAATTTGTTTTTAAATATTTTATACAAGTCCATAGGAATCCCATCTGGGCCGGGTGCCTTTCCTGAATTTAGTTTATCTATTGCATTTGAGAGTTCCTCTATAGTTATTGGTATATCCAGTTCTAATTTAGCTGTTTCACTAAGTGTGGGAGTGTTTATTGAATTGAGAAAGGTATTTAACGATTCTTGTGGTATGTGTCCTTTAGACGTATATAATTTTGAGTAATAATCTTTAAAAAGATCGTTAATTTTTTGAGGATCGCTAGTATTATCATTTCCAGTTGTAATTTCATTTATTGCCCTCTCATTCTGTATAGCCTTTATGCGCCAGGCTAGAAGTTTCCCTGCCCTCTCTCCCCGATCGTAGTAGGATTGTTTCAATCTGAATATCTCTGATGTAGCTTTATTTGTTGATAGTTCATCATATTTTGCCCTCAATATTAGCAATTCTTTTTGTTTTTCTTTAGAACCTTTTAGATTTATCTCGAGCTCGGTCTCTTTTATTTGTTCTTCAAGTTTTACCATCTCCATGAGAGTTTTATTAACTTCGTTTTTTGTGTAGCTCATCATTTGACCTCGTATAAAAGCCTTGAATGCTTCCCATCTGATAGTTGCTGTAGTCTCAGATTTATTAAAGTCAAAGTAATCATCAATCGGTGATCGGTGGCCGTGGTGTAATGGTAATGGCAGTCGACCCCTGATCAGAAGGTTGGAGGTTCGAATCCCGCATCCGCCCGCCATGTGTCGTTGTGTCCCTGGGCAAGACACTTAACCCCGAGTTGCTCCCGGTAGGTCTGGATGGCGCCTTGCAAGGCAGGCTACCACTACCGGTGTATGAATGTGTGAATGAATGGGTGGATGGCTGGTATTGTAAAGCGCTTTGGGGCTCCTCACAGGGGGCTGGAAAGCACTATATAAATAAGCTCCATTTACCATCCATTTACCATATCAATATTTTTTTCAATGTATTTCAGAAATTTAGGCATTTGTAACCAGTGTGGTTTTAAACGCCAGATAGGATTACGTCTAATTACAGTTGATGGTGAAAATTTAAGTATGCATAATGAATGGTCGGAGATTAATATGCTATTATATGCACAATCTTTAATTCTCGCAACTAAAGAATTTGAAATTAAAAAATAATCAATACGGCTATAGCTATTATGGGTAGTTGAATGGCACGAATATTCTCTCTTAGTTGGATTCTGGATTCTCCATATGTCTCTTAAGTTAAGTTCAGCCATAAAATGTTGTATAACCCGTCTACTTTTAAGGTGTGTTGAATCTAATCCTGATGATCTATCAAGATTCGGGTCTAAAGTACAGTTAAAGTCTCCAGCACAGACTACATCCCCATGCAAAGCTGCAATAGAAAGAAACAAATTATTATAAAAATCAGGATCGTCTACATTGGGACCATATAGGTTAACCAAAACAAAGTTTTGGTTCATCAGTGAGGCTTGGATTATTATGAATCTCCCCGCAGGGTCTGTGATAACTTTTTTTATACCAATAGGTAAAGATTTATGAATCAAAATTGCTACTCCCCTGGCATGTGGAGAAAATGAGCTTGAAAAAACTTGACCTGGCCATCTTCTTCTTAGTTTAACAATTTCGTTCGCAAGTAAGTGTGTTTCTTGTAAAAAAACCACTTTAGGCTGATATTGTTTAAGTCTATTCATTACTTTTTTGAGTTTGATCAGTTTCCTAAGGCCTCTTACGTTCCAGGAGATCACATCAACAATGGATTCAGTACTCATGCAAAGTATGGATTTAGCAGGGAGTTGTCAAAGGCTAAAACTAGGTACAACAAACGCCTGGAAGAGCAATTCTCTGCAAATGACTCTGCCACAGTTTGGAGGGGCTTGAAAGAGATCACAAATTATAAGCCCAGATCGCCTCACTCCACAGATGACATCAAACTGGCTAATGACCTCAACAACTTCTATTCACGCTTTGAAACAAAGGACTCACATTCCTCTACCCCCCACACCACTCAGTGTTTAACCACCTTGGAGATCCCCCCACCCCCTGCTTTCACAGCTACAGAGGGGGAGGTGAACAGGCTGTTCAAAGGGTTGAACACACACAAATCTGCAGGCCCAGATCATGTGACTCCCTCCACCCTGAGGAAGTGTGCTAATGAGTTAGCACCTGTATTTACAGGAATCTTCAACTCTTCCCTGGAGTCATGTCATGTACCAGCCTGTTTCAAGTCCTCCATCATCGTCCCTGTCCCCAAGAAGCCACGCATCACAGGACTGAACGACTACAGACCTGTGGCTCTCACATCTGTAGTCATGAAAACCTTTGAACGTCTGGTTTTATCCCACCTCAAGTCTATCAGCAATCCCCTCCTTGACCCTCTGCAGTTCGCCTACAGAGCTAACAGGTCTGTAGATGACGCCATAAACCTGGCCCTCCACTCCATCCTGCAGCATCTGGACTCCCCAGGAACCTATGCTAGGATCCTGTTTGTGGACCATCCTTCCTGCTCTGCTCCAAGACAAGCTCTCTCTGCTCGGTGTACCTGACGCCACCTGCAGGTGGATCACTGACTTCCTGACAGACCGGAGTCAGCGCGTGCGGCTGGGGAAAGCTGTCTCGGACACTCAGACCATAAGCACAGGTTCACCACAAGGATGTGTTCTTTCCCCTCTGCTCTTCTCCCTGTACACCAACTGCTGCACCTCCAGCCATGACTCCGTAAAACTTATTAAGTTTGCGGACGACACCACCCTCATCGGGCTCATCTCGGATGATGATGAGTCTGCGTACAGGAGAGAGGTGGGCCGGCTGGTGACCTGGTGCAGCAACAACAACCTGGAGCTCAACGCCCAGAAGACAGTGGAGATGATTGTGGACTTCAGGAAAGACAGAGCCCCTCTGCCCCCCATCACCTTTAACAACACCCCCATCATCATTGGGGACTGCTACCGGTTCCTCGGCACCACCATCACCCAGGACCTCAAGTGGGAGCCAACCATCAGCTCCCTCATCAAAAAGGCTCAGCAGAGGATGTACTTCCTGCGACAGCTGAGGAAGGCCAAGCTGCCGGCCAAGCTGATGGTGCAGTTCTACACGGCCATCATCGAGTCCATTCTCAGCGCGTCCATCACAGTGTGGTACGCAGGGGCCACTGTCAGGGACAGACACAGACTGCAGCGCATTGTGCGCTCTGCTGAGAAGGTAATCGGCTGTAGTCTCCCATCTCTCCATGACCTGTACGTCTCCAGGACTGTGAGGCGAGCAGGTCGGATCACAGCTGACCCTTCTCACCCTGCATACGGTCTGTTCGAACCACTCCCCTCAGGCAGGAGGCTTCGGTCAATTGGGACCAGAACCTCCCGCCATAAAAACAGTTTCTTCCCCTCTGCTGTCAGACTCTTGAACACTCATAACCATGCTACCTCATAACTTGCCTTGGTCGCTGTATTTTGTATTTGTTCTTTGTATTTTGATTGGGAATCACTGTATCACTGTATTTTGATTGCACCACTCTAATTGCGCTGTTTCTTAGTAGTTTTTGTTCACTGAATATTGTATTGATTGTATTGATGTTTTATGGTTTATGTTTTTTGTGTCTTATGTTTTTATATTTTATGCACCGTTATGCCGAAGCAAATTCCTAGTCTGTGAATCCTGTTCATTGACAATGGCGATAATAAACTAAATCTGAATCTGAATCTGAATTGTGAAGGGTTGGTTGAATAGCAACGGGCTAACACCTGCACTCCAACAGCTGTATGATGGCTGACCAAGTGTCTCATATGTTAGTCTTTCTGTTGGTCTCCCTCTTCTCTCTGATCTCCGTACATTGTTTTCCCCTCTGGTTTCATCCATCTCCAACTGATCCTGATCTCTTTCACACATTTCAGATCTTTCGTCAGTTTCAGCAGTATTTCTTTCACTGACAGTGGCTTCCCTTGTAGAAGGACAGAACTCTTCAGCTGTTGCACGCAGATTATTTTGGTTTTCTTGGTTCTGTCTTGTCACCACCTGTTCTTGTTCATTTTGGGTTTGGTTAGGCCGTAGTTGTTGTGGGTTTACAAATCCATAACACGGGATTTTGCTCCGGAGGTTATGGTGGTAAGTAAACTCTTCTTCTTCAGAGTCATGCATTTCAGGTTCATTCTCACAGAAACAGAAAAGAAAGTGACAAACTGAAAGACGTGAGTCTTTCAGTTTGTCGCTTTCTTTTCTGTTTTGTTTGTTCTCTCACAGGAAGTTTGTCCTCCAGAGGTAGATCGTTGACAGGCAGCAGCAGATTTCTGTGAAGCACACGCATGGTTTTGTTACCCCTCTCTGGCTGTACTTTGTAAACGGGTCCATCTCCCACTCTTTCAATCACACGGTACACCACCTGCTCCCAGTATGAGCGGAGTTTACCTGGACCTCCCCTTTCTGAGAGGTTTTTAACCAGGACTCTATCACCTGCCTGAAGAGCGACACCTCTGACACGTCTGTCATATTGCTTTTTGCCTTTAGCTGAAGACTTTTGACTGTTGTTGGCAGCTATTTGGTACGCCACACGCATCCTTTCAGCCCACTTTTTAACAAAGGTTTGATGGTTGTAGTTTTCAGTTTCTCTCCTGGTGCCAAAGAGCAAATCGACTGGTAGACGTGGAGCCCTGCCATACAATAGGAAGAAAGGTGAGTATCCTGTTGCTTCGTGCCTCGTGCAATTATAGGCATGCACTATTTGTGGCAGATGATCTTTCCAGTCACTCTTTTTCTCCTCTTGTAGGGTACGCAACATCTGGAGAAGCGTGCGGTTCAGTCGCTCCACTGGATTGCACTGCGGATGGTAGGGAGTGGTGCGTGAGTGAGAAATCCCTGAGAGTTGTTGTAATCTTTGGAATAAGCCATTCTCGAACTCACGTCCCTGATCATGATGTAGTTTCTCTGGGTACCCAAAGCGAGGAATAAAATCTTGGAATATCTGACCTCAACTCGGGATGTTGTGAGTCGGTGGGCGGAATACTTCGAAGACCTCCTCAATCCTACTGGCACGTCTTCCACTGAGGAAGCAGAGCCTGGGGACTTTGGGTCGGGTTCTCCGATCTCTGGTGCTGAGGTCGCCGAGGTGGTTAAAAAGCTCCGCGGTGGCAAGGCTCCGGGGGTGGATGAGATTCGCCCGGAGTTCCTTAGGGCTCTGGATGTTGTAGGGTTGTGTTGGCTTACGCGACTCTGCAATATCGCGTGGACATCGGGGGCAGTTCCCTTGGATTGGCAGACTGGGGTGGTGGTTCCCCTATTCAAAAAGGGGGACCGTAGGGTGTGTTCCAACTATAGGGGGATCACACTCTTAAGCCTCCCTGGTAAGGTCTATTCAGGGGTTCTGGAGAGGAGGGTCCGTCGGATAGTCGAACCTCGGATCCAGGAGGAGCAATGTGGTTTTCGTCCTGGTCGTGGAACACTGGACCAGCTCTACACCCTCAACAGGGTCCTGGAGGGTGCGTGGGAGTTTGCCCAACCAGTTTACATGTGCTTTGTGGACTTGGAGAAGGCATTCGACCGCGTCCCTCGGGGGGTTCTGTGGGGGGTACTCCGGGAGTATGGGGTACCAGGCCCTTTGATATGGGCTGTTAGGTCCCTGTACGACCGGTGTCAGAGCTTGGTCCGCATTGCCGGCAGTAAGTCAGGCTCGTTTCCGGTGAGAGTTGGACTCCGCCAAGGTTGCCCTTTGTCACCGATTCTGTTCATAACTTTTATGGACAGAATTTCTAGGCGCAGCCAAGGTGTTGAGAGGTTCCGTTTTGGTGGCCTTAGAATCGCTTCTCTGTTTTTTGCAGATGATGTGGTCCTACTGGCTTCATCAGTTCGTGATTTACAACTTTCACTGGAGCGGTTTGCAGCCGAGTGTGATGCGGCCGGGATGAGGATCAGTTCCTCCAAATCCGAGGCCATGGTCTTGAGCCGGAAAAGGGTAGCATGCCCTCTCCGGGTCGGGGAGGAGGTCCTGCCCCAAGTGGAGGAGTTTAAGTATCTCGGGATCTTGTTCACGAATGAGGGAAAACTGGAGCGTGAGATCGATAGGCGGATAGGTGCAGCGTCCGCAGTGAAGCGGGCGCTGTACCGGTCTGTCGTGGTGAAGAGAGAGCTGAGTCAAAAGGCAAAGCTCTCAATTTACCGATCGATCTACGTTCCCACCCTCATCTATGGTCATGAGCTTTGGGTTATGACCGAAAGAACAAGATCTCGGATACAAGCGGCTGAAATGAGTTTTCTCCGCAGGGTGGCTGGACTCTCCCTTAGAGATAGGGTGAGAAGCTCAGTCATCCGGGAGGGACTCGGAGTAGAGCCGCTGCTTCTCCACATCGAGAGGAGCCAGTTGAGGTGGCTCGGGCATCTGGTTAGGATGCCTCCTGGACGCCTCCCTGGTGAGGTGTTCCGGGCATGTCCCACCGGGAGGAGACCCAGAGGAAGACCCAGGACGCTGGAGGGACTATGTTTCTCGGCTGGCCTGGGAACGCCTTGGGATTCCCCCGGAGGAGCTGCTCCAAGTGGCTGGGGAGAGGGAAGTCTGGGCCTCCCTACTTAGGCTGCTACCCCCGCGACCCGCCCCGGAT